>CAUYLG010067911.1:0-49410 GCA_963573385.1 Cacajao melanocephalus
TTTTAAATCCTTGTGCTTTGGCTGAATGAATAGTGAGGTGATTGAACCTGGTGGAAGGAGGGGCAATAGGGAAGTGGGAGGGTGCCATTCCTTTGTCAGTATAGTTTCTATGCCTTTCTTTCTTTCTCTTTCTCTCTTTCTCTCTCTCTCTCTCTCTCTCTCTCTCCCTCCCCCTCCCTTCCTCCCTCCTTTCAATGCATAGCCAGTTGCAATCTGCATACAATTTAGATGAAGACATTTAACTAAAAATCCAAAACCTAAGTTTTCTTTACAGATCTAGAATTTTTCAATGATGTTGCCATTGTAACATGCAATTTGGGAAGGCAATATTATTGGGTAAGGTTTTATATTGTTTCAAGAGAGAAATCACTGCTCTTTAGAAGTACAATGACCAATGTTAAAAGACATTCTCAGGTACACACAAACAACCCTCATCAGTATGAACTATGTGGGTGCAAGAATCAGGTTTGCAATATGCAATATTTTGCTCAAAGGACCTCCACCTAACATATATATGACTTGATGAGTATTTTATAGTCAGCAACACATTAAACATATTTGTAAAGAGCTTATTCTGTGCCAATGGTTGCCAGAATTCAGAATTTCCAACTTCATTCAAAATGCAAGTGTTTGAACCAAGCCAACAGCATCAGAGGGAATCGGTGTTAGTATAAAACATGGCTAAAAAGAAGCCAAAGACTGACCAACTGCAATCTAATCATTGATATGAAGACTAGGAAGTTAAGAATATTTATGAAAAAGAACTTGAAGTTGTAGATCATGGGATGTAGGCTTGATCTGAGGGTACCAAGAGACTTAGATAGATGGTATAGATAAGAAGTGGCAAGAGATAATAGTTAATAAGTGGAATAAAGGTGTTCAGATTTTTGAGATGGAATACAAATGCTATGCAGCAATTAGGTAATGACATTGGGATATTTTTCATGAAACACTGTTAAGTTTTAAAGTGGGATATAACATAGTATGTGGAGCAGGATCTTGATAAATCCAAACAAAAATTAAACAAAGAAACAAATGTTAATGGTGATCCCTTTTGGGAGGTTAGGTTATGGGTACAGTAATAATAGTTAACCTTTATATCTGCAGTGTCTGGAAGAGCACAGAAAAAAAACATTTAGTAGGTACTTACTTTCATTCTCCATCCAGTTTCTACAACGACACACAATGCCTTTGCAATCAGACAAAAAGAAAGTTATTTTAAAACATACTTGCTTTTGAAATGAGATAATTACAAGGAATGATAAAGAAGAGATGACATAACTATCCACAGCTGCTAGATAACTTCCCCCAGTCAGATGTACATCTAGATAAAAGATAAAGAATAAGGGAGAAATCAAGAAAATTTTCGTAATCCACCCAGTAGTTTTTTTTATCTTGAAGACATTATAGGCAAGTATCCTTCAGATCAGCAGCAGAGAGCAATGGGAGGCATACTCCAGGCTGGGATGGATACTACTATTGGTGAGCCTAGTAAATTATTTTCCTAATTGTGACCTTAAGTCAGAAAGTCAATTATTTTGCATTTACAGAATACACAATAGCATCATAGGTGATGCTACTGCTCAAGCAAACTTTTTAAGTGGGCAATGAGCCCAAATTGCTGTTTGAATATTCCACCGGACTCTTGCCCTCTGTAGCTGTGCTCCATGGGTTGAAAACTCTCAGGGGTCTTGTTCTCAGTTTTGTAATGATTTGTTACTAAAGTAATTTGCAGGAGCTACAAATATTCTAGAAGAGGAGACTAGCCTGGTGGCCTTCATCATCGCAACCAGGATAGTAGGCTATTCACCTCAACTGGTGGTGGGTAGTCAAGCACAACTGTAACATCTCTATGTGGGATCAATAAATACTCCTCATAGTCTTTTGCAGATTATTTGAGCCCCGGACACCCTTGCCAGAATAGCTGGGTCTCTTTTCTGCATTTTCTGTCTCTAGGCCCTAGTTTTGGTTATGGACATTGCACCTTGTTTGATGCCCATAGTTTTCATTGACAACCTTGCCTCTTCCTCAGCTTGCCTCATCGAGTGACACTTTAACCTCTAAGACAACGAACCTTTAGCCTGGGAGTCCATCCTCTGCCTGGACAGTCTAGCCAAGCTCTCAGCTAATCTCTATTGACCTTCTCATCTCTTAGGGGTTCATGTCTGGATAATTTCCTATACTTTGTCTCTTGTCTAAACTTTTCTGGTGTTTGACCCAAACCCTGAAGCACCTTCCTTTTCTCTGTAGATAACTCTCAGCCAACCAATTAACTATGCAGACAATATGAAATAGTGCTCTGTTTTTTTCAGAGTGATCCACACCACCAGAATCAGAAATGCCTAGAGGCTTGTTCCTCAAAATCTGGCCAGAAACATTGGCATCACCTGGGAGCTTGTTACATATGCTAACTCTCAGGTTCCACTCTAGACTCCCTGAATCAACATCTCTAGAGGTGATGGATGGGAATCTTGGTTTTAATAAGCCTTCCTGTTGATTCTTATGTTAAAGTTCAAGAAACACTGTCTATTATGCTTGCTAAAAATGTAGATTCTCTGGCCCTGTCTTAAACAAAAATCTGCATAAATAACAAGTATTCCACGTAATGCCTTCCCATATCAGATTTAGAGGGCTTGGGCTCAAATGCAGCTCTGCCTCAAGCCATCTGTGCAATCTTGGACAAAGCTATTTAATTTCTCTGTGCTTTGATTTTTCTCATTTTTCAAATTAAAAATTTTTCATCCTAGGTTTATTGAGAGGATTAAATTAGATAATGCCTGTAAAGTGCTTAACATAATTCCTAGTACAAAGGAAGCAATAATAAATGTTTGTCTTTGTATTGTATTAATGTTTATCAACTGTAATGTGTTGATGTGCTAGCCTTTTTCCATATACAGGAAACATATGTGCACTTTTAGTGACAGTTTCTGATGACAATACCTTAGATCAAAGAAATAACCCAAGGGGGAGGGAGGACTTGGGAGTTATTTATTGTTTAAAAGGTACAGAGCTTCAGTTTAGGAAGATGTAAAAGTTCTTAAAGTATATAGTGATGATGGTTGTACAACTATGTGAACATATTTAACATACCTAAAAATGAAAAAGTGATACATTTTATGTATATTTTACCTCAATAAAAATAAATAAATACATGCACCAAAAAGAATGGTTAAAATGGTAAATTTTATGTGAGGTACATTTTACTATATTCTAAAAAACATTTTTTAAGGAATAACTCTTAGGAATGTCATTGAAGAAAGCATGTTAAAATTCATGGAAATTATTAGGATACAACAGAAAGAGAGAAAAACGATTGGTATTGTTGAAGCTTCGTGTTGCACTAAATTTCTTCTGGATTTGAAGAAAAATAGAAAGTTGGCAACTAAGTTAGTATTTCCTGTGCAATACAGGGCCAAATCTCATTTTCTGACTGGAATACTAGCTAAGGAATTGTAGGATTCCCAGAGAGATGATAATCTAAAAGCAAACATTTAGGATATTCTATTCAGGTGGAAGCTGTGGTTGACTATTCACTTAAAAGGCGCTACAGTGGGAGGAGCTCTCATGGAATTCTTATGCTGGGCAAGACCCATTACAACATTATCTTATTTGATTTTCATAGTCCTTTTTTAAGGGTAAGTATTAGACCTATTTTATAGATGAAACAATCTGAGAAAGACTAGGTAATATTCCTAGAGGCCATACAGATAGCAATCTTAAAAAGCAAAGTCAGGCTTTGGGAGGAGATCCATCTGACCTCCATACTTTTTCTCCTTTGCATTCGTCAGGGCTTCCCAATAGGGAAACCCAAAACTCTCATAAGAATCCCTGCAACTCATGGCCTCAGGATGTAATCTGTCAGCCATCTCTGTGGTGCCTCTGTCAGATTCTAAATCTCCCTCTCTGCCTCTCCTTATAGAAGCCATTCAACAAACTGGGTAGCTGAACCCTTAGTAAGGTAGGCATATGTCCCCAACTAGGCCAGTTTGGTCTTCCATGATTTGGACACAGTTATTCCTCCAGAGATAGTCATGAACCAAAGCCAAGCCAACTAAAGTGGTAAAATGTAGTTTCTAAGACAGTGAGATCTAAACCAAACAGACAAACAAACAAAAAACAAAAAAACTCAACCTGCCTTTGAATGCAAATTTTGTCGCTTTTATTTAGTGTTGGTATGATCTTAGACAGGGTAATGTCTCTGAGCCTCAATTTCCTAAAAAATAAAACAAAAAGATGATAATAGTAGCTATCTCATAGGATTATTGTAAGGATTCACACACACACACACACACACACACACACACACACACACAGTGACAAGAAGGCAGTGTAACCTTATTCCTCAGTTGAGAATTTGTGCATGAGATGAATTAATCTTTTGCTGTTCTGTTGTGTGTGACCATGTATGACCACAAAAGTTCAGTAAAGTTTCAAATACAAAATTCATGAATAATGAGGATTGACTATGTTTATATGTACACATCATTTTATTTCTATTATAACATGCCTATTATGTAAATATCCATGTTAAATATTTAGAGACAGATTGCTTAACAACTGCCTTGCACACATTGTATATTCAATAAATGTTAACCTCTGTTTTTTGAATCATTATTCATTATTACCACTCTGAGGGATTTAAAAAACAAAACAGGCCAGACTCAGTGGCTCATGCCTGTAATCCCAGCACTTTGGGAGGCTGAGGCAGGCAGACCACCTGAGTTCGGGAGTTCGAGACCAGCCTGACCAACATGAAGGAAATCCCTTCTCCACTAAAAATACAAAATTAGCTAGGACTCATTGTGGGCACCTGTAATCCTACCTACTCGGGAGGCTGAGGCAGGAGAATCACTTGAACCCAGGAGGTGGAGGTTGCAGTGAGCTGAGATCGCACCATGGCACTCCAACTTGAGCAACAAGAGTGAAACTCTGTCTTAAAAAAAAAGAAAAGAAAAGAAAAAGAAAAAAAAAAACTAAACTAAACTAAAGCTGCCAGTGGTAATTATTTTGCTCCCTGTTAAAAAAACTGCAAGTACTTGAGCCCCAATCTGCTGGTGGCCAGATCTCCTACTTCATGGAAAAGCTGATTTGAGAGAACACCAAGGTCAGAGAGAAGATAGAAGAGCAATGAACAGAAAGTGGTGACTCTAAAGGCACACGTCCATGTCCATGTACCTGTTTAATTCTGAGGGCAAAGCAAGAAAACTGAGAGACACCCTAAAGGTCATGGGAGCCTTACACTGAGTATGAAGAAGTGACAATATGCCTGAGGAAAATTCAGGAGAGCTAAACAGAACCATATTGTGATACGGATTTGCAAAGCCTACTGAGGAATAAGGGTAGAGAATTTTTAAAAACTCACAGGTGTTTTAAACCTTACATATAATCAAGGACTATTTTTCTATGACTGAGAGATGAGTAAGAGAAATGAGAAAGATTTGCACTGATTTTCGAGTGCATAGGTCTTGTTAAAGTCTGATGGGCAAATATGAGATATGAGATATTCCTCCTAGGTAGTCAGAACACAAACTACGAATTAAAAAAAAAAAAGAATGACCCCACCCACAATTAATTTGATGCCTCTAAAAAGCTGAATTTAATGAAAGCAACAGCAAATCTCAGAGCCAGCTCACCTATAGACTACAACTAAATTGCTCCAATACACCATGCCACCCCTCACACACTAACAGTTTGATAAAAGAAGAGCAATGCCATTTTCTGAGTATAAATACTACTTACTTCAGTCTCTGCTATTCTTTTATATGTAATATTTGGCATTCAATTAAAAATTATGAAACATTCAAAGATGCAAGAGAATCTGACCTATTGTTAAGGGAGGAAACAGTTAACTGAGACAGACATAAAGATGACTCAGATGTTAGAATTATGAGACTTTAAAATAACTACGATAAATATTTTAGCAAATCCAGTGGAAAAAATACACAGAAAAGATAAAAAGATGAGAAATCTCACCAAACAAATAAAAAGTACAGTAAAGAATACCAAGTGGAAATACTGAAAATATTTTTAAAATGATACCAGAAGGGAAAAGACTATAGAACTGGAATACAAGTGAAAAGAAATTGCTGGCTTGGTGCAGTTGCTCACACTTGTAATCTCAATGCTTTGGGAGGTAGAGGTGGGAGAACTGCTTGAGCCTGGGAGTTTGAGCCAGCCTGAGCAATACATGATACCCCGTCTCTATTAAAAAAAAAAAAGAAAGAAATTGGCAAGCCATGGTGGTGTGAACATATAGTTCCAGCTACTTCAGAGGCCAAGGTGGAAGGATTGCTTGAACCCAGGAAATTGACGCTGTAGTAAGCCATAACTGCACCACTACACTCCAGCCAGGGTGACACAGAAAGACTCTGTCTCAAATATATATATATACACATATATAATTAAAACTTAATGAATAGAACACCCAAGATGTGAGAAAAAAATCAAATTGTAAAATATACATAAAACTGGAATCCCAGAATAATATAAAGAAAGAGAGAGGAAAAAGGAAACAGGGATAATGGGGAAAAGGAAATAGAGATAATGGCCAACAATTTTCTAAAATTTGTAAGAGATGTTATATTAGATTTTTGTTGCTGCTATTGAAAATTATGACAAATTTAGTGACTAAAACAACGTAACTTATCTAATAATCACGGAGGTCAAGGCAAAACAGGTCTCACTGGGCTAAAATCAAGGTGTCACCAAGGTAGTGTTATTTTCATCAAGCCATAAAAAAGAATTTATTTTCTTGCCTTGTCAGTTTCTAGATAATGTTCCCATTCTTTGGCTTATTTCCTTCTTCCATCTTCAAAGCCAGCAATGACTGAATCTCTCTCACATCTTATCACAATAACACTGACTCTTCTGGTACCCTGTTAAACATTTAGATTTATTAACATATTATAATTATTTTTAAATCTTTGTCATTTGACATCTTTGTCATCTGAGTCCATTTCTGTCTGTTTCACATCTGAGTCATTTATATGTCTGTTTCTATTGATTATTTTCTGTCATGATTACACTGGGTTCACCCAGTTGATCCCAAATCATCTCCTTATTTTAAAATCTGCTAATTAATAACTTTAATTTTATCTGCAATTTTAGTTGCCCTTTGCCATATGGTCTAACATATATACAGATCCCAGAAATTAGGGCATAGAGATCTCTTTGTGGGAGGGGACAATATTCTGCCTAACACAGATGTGTGTTCAATAAATTCACAAATCTCAGCAAATCCCAAACAGGAAAAACACAAAGAAAACCATATCTAAGCAGATAATTATAAAAACACTGGAATACTAAGATTTTAAAAAATTCTTTAAAGCAGCCAGAAGGGGAAAAATACCTTATCTGTATGGAAAAAAGAAATTTGGCAGCATACTTTTAATCGGTAAAGTAATACAGGCTAAAAGACAATGTAAACATATATTTAGAGTGCTGAAAGAAAAACAGTCAACCTAGAATTAAATTTTATATTCAGTAAAAATATCATTCAAAAATAAAGATAATTTTTTTTGAAAAAGCAACTTAAGAAGATATCTTCAATAGGCTTGCACTACATAAAGTGTTTTTAAAAACTTTCTTAGGAAAATAATCACATAGAAAACTAGTGATGCAGAAAGATATAAAAATTCTATAAAGCGTGAACATTTCACTAAATATAAATGCATTTTAAAAGTTATCTTAATGTACAATATAACTTTTAAGCCTATTTAAAAGGCTATTGACTCTTTAAGGAGAAATAGTTGAACAGTATAACGTATGATTTAGAGTGTGTGTAAAATTGAACTATTTAACAAAAAGATCACAAGAATCAGCAGGGCAGTAATTAGATAATACATTTTAACATTATTATATTGATTGTAAAGAAGTAGAATATTTTATGTACGTAGATGACGAGAAATTAAATATGCTTATTGTAATTTTTAGAGTTACTACTAAAAACAACAGAAGAGGGTATAATTAAAAAGTCAAAAGAAAAGATAAAAATGAACATTTTAAAATACTCAATTTATGCAAAAAGCAGGCATAAAAGAGAAAACAGAAAAACAAAAAGTAGGTAGGACTTATAGAATCCACATACAAATAATTTCATGAAAGTAATAAAGACTCAAATTGTAAGTCAGAGATTGCCGGACAATATGAAACCACAAGACACAACTCATGATGCTCATAAGAATGTATAAGAATACAGAATGTTTGAGAGTAAAAGAAGATAAATGGTATAACATAAAAACATTAAGCATAAGAAAACTGGTATGGTTTTATTAATATTAGAAGTAGACTTCAAGATGAAGTTCATTATCAGAGATGAAGAAAGGGCATTTCAATAATGACAAATGGGTCAATTAGACAAGAATACAAACCAATCTCAAGTGCATATAATATGGTTTTGATCCATGTTCCCACTCAAATCTCATGTCAAATTGTAATCCCCAATGTTGGAGGTGTGGCCTGGTGGGAGGTGACTGGATCACGGTGGGAGATTTCTCATGCATGGTTTAGCATCATTCTTTTGGTACTGTTGTCATGATAGTGAGTTCTCATGAGATCTGGTTGTTTAAAAGTATGCAGCACATCCCCTCTTACTCTCTCTCTTTTTCCTGCTCCTACCATGTAAGGCACATTTTCCTTCTTTGCCTTCCACCACAATTAGAAGCTTCCTGAAGCCTCCTCAGAAACAGATGGTGGTATGCTTTCTGCACAGCCTGCAGAATCATGAGCCAATTAGACAGTTTTTCTCTGTAAATTACCCAGTCTCAGGTATTTCTTTATAGCAATGTGAGAACAGACTAACACAGAAAATTGGCACAGGGGTGTGGGGCATTGCTATAAAGATACCTGAAAATGTGAAAGCAACTTTGGAACTGGGTAACAGGCAGAGGTTTGAAGAGTTTGGTGGGTTCAGAAGAAGAAAGGAAGATGAGGGAAAATTTGGAACATCTTAGAGACTGGTTAAATGGTTGTGACCAAAATGCTGATAGTGATATGGACAGTTAAGTCCAGGCAGAGGAGGTCTCACATGGAAATGAGAAACTTATTAGGAACAGGAGCAAAGTTCACTTTTGTTATGCCTTAGGAAAGAACTTGGTTGCATTGCGCCCCTGCCCAAGTGATAAGTGGTGCTTTGACCTCAAAAGTGATAATTTAGGGTATCTGTAGAAGACATTTCTAAGCAGTAAAGCATTCAAGACTTCACCTGGCTGCTTTTTTTTTTTTTTTGAGGCAGAGTCTCACTCTGTCGCCAGGCGCCATGCTGGAGTGCAGTGGCACAATCTCGGCTCACTGCAACCTCTGCCTCCTGGGTTCAAGCAATTCTCCTGCCTCAGCCTCCCAAGTAGCTGGGACTACAGGCGCACACCACCACGCCCAGTTAATTTTTGTGTTTTTAGTAGAGACGGGGTTTCACCATGTTGGCCAGGATGGTCTCAATCTCTTGACCTCTTGATCCGCCAGCCTCGGCCTCCCAAAGTGCTGGGATTACAGGCTTGAGCCACCGTGCCCGGCCTCACCTGGCTGCTTTTAACAGTGTTTGCTCATATGCAAGAGCAAAGAAAATACCTGAAGTTGAAACTTACATTTAAAAGGGATGGAAAGTATAAAATACTGTAAAATTTGCAGCCCGGCTGTGTGGTAGAAAAGGTCATTTTCAGGGGAGGAATTCAAGTAGGCTGTAGAAAACTGCATAGGTAAAAAGGAGGCAAGAGCTAAGAGCCAAGACAATGGAGAAAAGACTCTGAAGACAATACAGAGACCTTCTGGGCAGCCCCTCCTACCACAGGCCCAGCGCAATAAGAGGATTGAATGGTTTCCTGGACCAGGCCCAGGGCCCTGCCACCCTTTGCAGTCTCAGGACATTCCTCCTGGCATCCCAGTCACTCCAGCTCCAGTCAAGGCTCAAAGGGGTCCAGGTGCCTCTCAGGCCACTGCTTCAGAAAGTGCAAGACATAAACTTGGCAGTTTCCATGTTATTGAGCTTGTGGGTACACGGAATACAAGAGATGAGGCTTGGGAGCCTCTACCTAGATTTTACAGTATGTATGAAAAATCCTCGGTGCCTAGACAGAAGCCTGCTGCAGGAGCAGAGCCCTCATGGAGAACCTCTACTAGGGCTGTGAAGAGGGGAAATGTGGGGTTGGAGCCTCCACACACAGTCCCCACTGGGGCACTGCCTAGTGGACCTATGAGAAGAGGGCATGATCCTGAAGACCACAAAATGGTAGATTCACTGACAGTTTGCACCCTTGTGCCTGGAAAAGCCACAGACACTTTAGATCAGCCCTTAAAATTCACAATGGGGGCTGAATCCTACAAAGACACAGGGGTGGAGCTGCACAAGGCTTTGGGAACTCACCCTTTGTATCAGCATTCCCTAGACGTGGGATATGGTATCAAAGATTATTTTGGCCTTCTAAGATTTAATGACTGCCCTGCATTCAGTTAAGTCTAAGTCAGCTTTCGACTTGCATGGAGACTGTAGCCCCTTTCTTTTGGCCAAGTTTTTCACTTTTGGAATGAGAGTATTTACCCAGTGCCTATTCCTCCATTGTATCTTGTGAGTAACTAACTTGATATTGCTTTCACAGTTTTAGAGGCAGAAGGGACTAGCCTTGTCTCAGATGAGACTCTGGATTTTGGACTTTCAAGTTAATGTTGGAATTAGGAATTTGGAAGATTATGGGAAAGGCATGATTGCATTTTGTAATGTGAGAAAACATGAGATTTGGGAGGGGCAAGGAGTAGAATGATATGGTTTGGATATGTGTCACTACCCAAATCTCATGTTGAATTTTAATTTCCAATGTTGGATGTGAGGTCTGGTGGGAAATAATTGAATCATGGGAGGGATTTCTCATGAATGTTTTTAGCACTATGCCCTTAGTACTGTTCCTATGACAGTGAATTCTTGTGAGATCTGGTTGTTAAAACTGTGTAACACCTCCCCTCTCACTCTCCTTCTTGCTCATGTTCCTGCTCCTGCTCTTACCATGTAAGATGCTTGCTACTTCTTTGTCTTCCACCATGATTAGAAATTTCCTGACACCTTCCCATAAGCAGCTGTAGCTTTGCTTCCTGTACAGCCTGCAGAAGCATAAGCTAATTAAAGCTCTTTTCTTTATAAACAACCCAGTCTCAGGGATTTCTTTAAAGCAATGTGAGAAAGGATCAATACAGCATATTCGCCCGGTAAAAAAGGCACATATACACCATGGAATACTATGCAGCCATAAAAAACGATGACTTTGTGTCCTTTGTAGGGACATGGATGAACCTGAAAACCATCATTCTCAGCAAACTGACAAGAACAGAAAATCAAACACCACGTGTTCTCACTCACAGGTGGGTGTTGAACAATGAGAACACGTGGACACACAGAGGGGAGCATCACACACCAGAATCTGGTGGGGGGGGGCACAGGAGATATAGTGGGAGGGAAGGTGGGGGAGGGATAACATGGGGAGAAATGTCAAGTACAGGTGATGGGGGGGATGGTGGCAACAAACCACCTTGTCATGAATGTACCTATGTAACAATCTTGCAAGATATGCACATGTACCCCAGAATCTAAAGTAAAATAATAATAATAAAAAAAACGCTTCCAAACACATGAAGCAGAAGTCAAGAAAACTAAAGAGACAGAGAAAAAAATATCTACAAAGTTGAAGACTTCAACTCCTTTCACAGGGACATAATAAATGGGAAAATGAGTAAATACATCAGAAGACTTAAACAGCACTGTCAATCAATTTAAGTAATTAAAATTTATAGAATAAGAAACAATAACAGCCAAATAGAAATTTTCAGATACATGTGGAAGTTTTTTTTGTTTTGAGTATTTTCTAATAAAATTTTTATGTTTAAGGTTTGTGGATACATAGTAGGTGTGGGTATTTATTAGCTACATGAGATGTTTTTATACAGGAATGCAATGTGTAATAATCACATCAGAGAACTGGGAAAGAAAAAATGGTGGATAGGAGGCAGGACTAACTTGCAGTTCCCATTTGGATGGACAAAGCAGGGTGTAGAACTCACATCATGGACTTTTGCTCAAAGAACTACTGCAGGAACATACCAGGAAAGCCAAGAGAATCTAAGGACTCTTTGAAGGAGGTGGGTTGCTGCTGCAGGCTCCATGGGACAGCTGAGGAACTGTGAGTCGTCGGCTTGCTTTCTCAGCTGGGTGGCTTAGAGCCTGGGGCAAGTTCTCAGCCCTACTCCGCTGCCTGGAAATATATTCACTGCTGTTGTGGGGGCATGGTGGGAGTGAGACTGGTTTTTTGGACTGTGGGCTGCGTAGTACCTGGGTGAGGCCTGTGGCTGCCAGCTTTCTCCTGCTTCCCTGGTGACCTGTATGAAGTAGCAGAGGCAGCCATAATCCCCCTGAGAACATAACATAATTGGCCTGGGAACCACACTCCCATCCTCTACAGCAGCTGCTGTGGGTAGAGAAAGACGATCAGGTAGGGGCAGGATTAGGTGTGTCTGAGCCTAATCCTGCCCCTACCTGATTGGTAGCCAAAGACAAAAGACATAATCTCTTGGGAGCTCTATGCCCTACCCACAGCCTGACCCGAGGGCAAGCTTGTATCCTCCCTATACCACTGCAGCTAATGTGCTCTTGAAAGAGACACTTTCTGGCTGGAAGCCAACCAACGCAAAACCAGTGCACAACAAAAATACAACCAAGGACCCTCACAGAGTCCACGTCATTCTCCTGCTGAAGGAAGTGCTGGTATCCACGGCTTAGAGACCTGAAGACAGATCACATCACAGGACTCTCTGCAGTCACAACAGAGGACACTCCTCAGTACGAGCCCAGACCTAGTAGCTCTGCTGGGTAGCTGCATCCAGAGGAAAAAATAACAATCACTGAAGTTCAACTCTCAGGAAGCCTCGTCCTTAGGGGAAGAGGAAGAGAAACAAATTAAGGGAGTATCCTGTGGGACAAAAGAATCTGAACAGAAGCCCTTGAGCCCTAGATCTTCCTTGTGACATAGTCTACCCGAATGAGAAGGATCGAGACAAACAATTCTGGTACTATGACAAGGGTTTTTAACATCTACAAAAGATCACACTAACTCACCAGCAAGGGATCCAAACCAAAACGAAATCTCTGAATTGCCAGAAAAAGAATTCAGAAGGTTGATTATTAAGCTAATCAAGGAAGCATTATAGAAAGGTGAAGTTCAACTTTTTTAATTTTTTTATAAAAAAATTTAAAAAATTATTTTTTTAAATAAATTTTAAAAATATGATACAGAATATGAATGGAAAAATCTCCAGTGAAGTAGATAGCATAGATAAGAAAACAATCACGACATCCTGAATAAAGGACACACTTAGAGAAATGCAAAATGCACTGAAAAGTCTCAGCAATAGAATCAAACAAGTAGAAGAAAGAACTTCAGAGCTCAAAGACAAGGCTTTGGAATTAACCCAATCCAATGAAGACAGATAAATAAAAAGAATTTAAGAAAATGAAAAAGCCTCTAAGAAATTTTGGATTATGTTAAAGTAACAAACCTAAGTATAACTGGTGTTCCAAAAAAAGAAGAGAAATATAAGTTTGGAAAACTTATTTGAGGGAATAATTGGGGAAAACTTCCCAGCCTTTCTAGAGAACTAGACATCCAAATAAAAGAAGCTCAAAGAACAGTTGGGAAATTCATCACAAAAAGATCATCACCTCAGCATGTAGTCATGAGGTTATCTAAAGACAAGATGAAGAAAAAAATCTTTAAGAGCTGTGAGGCAAAAGCATCAGGTAACCTATAAAAGAAAATCTATCAGTTTAATAGTAGCTTTCTCAGCAGAAACCCTACAAGCTAGAAGGGATTGGGGTTCTATCTTTTGCCTCCTTAAACAAAACAACTATCAGCCAAGAATTTAGTGTTCACTGAAACTAAGCTTTATAAATGAAGGAAAGATACAGCTTTTTCCAGACAGACAAATGCTTAGAGAATTTACAACCACCATGCCAACATTACAAGAACTGCTAAAAGAAGCTTAAATCTTAAATTCCAAATTACACCAAAATAAAATCTCTTTAAAGCATATATCTCACAGGACCTATGAAATAATAACACAATGAAAAGAAGAAAAAACTAAGTATTCAGGCAACAAATAACAAATAGAATAGTATCTCACATCTCAATACTAACATTGAATATAAATGGCATGAATCCTCACTTAAAAGATACAGAATGGCATAATGGATAAAAACCACCAACCAGGTATCTGCTATCTTCAAGAGACTCACCTGACCTATAGGGACTCACATAAACTTAAGGGTAAGGGGTGGAAAAAGATATTACATGCTAATAGAAACTAAAACAGAGCGGGAATAGCTACTTTTATATCAGAAAAAAACAACTTTAAAGCAACAGCAGTTTAAAAAGATAATGAGGGACATTAGGTAATAATAAAAGACTCAGACAACAGGAAAATATCACAATCCTAAATATATATACATCTAACACCGAATCTCCCAAATTTATAAAACAATTACTACCAGACCTAAGAAATGAGATATATAGCAACGCAATTAACAATGGGGGACTTGAACACCCCACCAACAGAACTAGATAGAGCATCAAGACAGAAAGTCAACGTGGTATAAGAGAAATTTAATACCATACACTAGAACAAATGGACTTAACAGATAATTACAGAACATTCTACCCAACAACTGTGGAATATGCATTATTTTCATCAGCACATGGTACAGGCTCCAAGATAGACCATATGATAGGTCATGAAACAAGTCTCAACAAATTTAAGAAAACTGAAATTATATCAAACACTCTCTTGACCACAGTGGAATAAAATTGGAAATCAACTCTAAAATGAACCTTCAAAACCATGCAAATGCATGGAAATTAAATAACCTGCTCCTGAATAATCACTGGGTCAACAATGAAATCAAGATGGAAATTTAACAATTCTTAGAACTGAATAATAATGACACAATCTATCAAAACCTCTTGGATACAGCAAAAGTGGTGCTAAGAGGAAAGTTCATAGCATTAAGTGCCTACATCCAAAAGTCTGAAAAAGCACAAATAGACAATCTAAGGTCACACCTCAAGGAACTAGAAAAACAAGAACACACCAAACCCAAACCCTGCAAAGAAAAGAAATAACAAAGATCAGAGGAGAACTAAACAAAATTAAAACAAAATAATTACAGAGCATAGCTAAATTAAATTGAAACAACAAAAAAACACAAAAGATAAATGAAACAAAAAGCTGGTTATTTGAAAAGATAAACAAAATTTATAGACCATTAGCAAAATTAACCAAGAAAAGAAGAAAGAGGATCCAAAGAAGCTCAATTAGAAATGTAATGAGAGATATTACCATCAAGACCACAGAGATACAAAAGATTATTCAAGATTACTCAAGATTCAGGGCTACTATGAACACTTTTACATGCATAAACTAGAAAACCTAGAGCAGATAGATCAATTCCTGGAAATATACAACCCACCTAGATTAAACCTGGAAGAAATATAGACTCTGAACAGACCAACAACAGGCAGCAAGATAGAAAAGGTAATTAAAAAGGTACAACAACAAAAGTCTGGTAGTATGGAATGGAGACTTTATTTCTGGAGCAGCAAACAATCTACCTTAGAACTGTACTACATTCATTTACTAGTTTGACATATTGAGAACACACACTCTTCACCTCTGGGTACAGAAACATAACTGCGATAATTAAATTTGAATATACTGAGAAGATTAACATTTCAATACTTAGCTGAAAGATAAGATGGAAGTCATGGGACTTGATCAGGCAAGGAAGCCAGCCTCCAAGATTTGTATAAATTAAACTGAAGGTAAATCCAGCAAATATTACTATACGGTAAGGACTGGGGTAAAGCATGAGGCTGCAAAAATTAAGCAGAATCATTTTGGTCTTGGAGCACTCAATCTTGTAAGGAACACTAATAAAATATTGTAAAATGGTGTGGTGCATACAAACACTTATTAACATAGGTGTTTGTCCAAGATACAGAACCGTAGAAGTAAACCGGGTGGTGGTAAATATCATGGGCTCTGGATAGATTGGTGAGCTTCAAATTCCCATTATACTCTATGAAACAGTGGGATCTTGGATATGTAACTTCAGTTTGGAAGTCTTAGTTTCCCATCTATCAAAAGGGTTATTGAGAAAATTAGATTTAATTTCATATATATGTATGTGTGTATATATATGTTTTAGTTACTAGTTCAAATGTGCTTACTATACATTTAATAATGTTAGTAATCTATAATTTTAGATCATAGATGATAGAAATTTTTCTAATAAAATCTTATATTTCATCATAATATAGACATATATTTTAATATTCCATGAATTTTTCCCTTACTCTTTATGGGCTAAGAATCTGTGAAGACCTCACAAACAAAAAGTCTCTCAGTAGGGATCTCAGCCTGGGGGAACCAGCACCTTCTGGAGAGTCTGAAGGCCCATGTTGCATAGGTACAGAGTGCATGGGACAAATACAGAGTAGCAGCAGGTGGGGCCAGAGAGGCAAACCAAAATTAGCTCACCAGTTAGCAGAGGATCTTGTTTGCCATGCTGGAAAATGTGGACATTATCCTACATTATCCTAAAGGGCAAGGGAAACAACTGAAAGATTTAAAGCAGAGTTTGGGCTCATAATTTTATTTTAGAAAAAGTCACTCTGGTAGGGAATGGACTGAAAAAGCATTAGCAAGGACTCTCTTGAATTATTTTCCTGGGCGTTCTATTATAATAAGTGGTCAATATTACCGAGAGAGATCTTGATCTTTCAGATGTTCCTCTCTGGCTGGACTAGAAGCAAATGCTTTTCTGTATCCTGCTCTTCAGGTCTTAAGCACTCCCAACCCTCTAGTTCTCCACCCTCCACCCCATGCCCTCAAATACTTAAGGAAAATCCAATGTAACCAAATGATGGCTTGTCACAGACAGAGGTTGAAAGGAAAAAAGGAAGCCTCATAGATGGTGATGATGGGAATGCAGGGTTAAGCCACCCCAGAGAGGAAGGAAAAAAAATGAAGGACCCAGAGAGGAGGTTTGGGTGTGACCGATATATCACTCAAAGAAGAAAAAGAGACAGAAATTCTTTTCAGCATCCTCTGGATACATGCGTATGACTGACAGTCTGAAAAAGAAAGCCTATGTTTTTGTCCTTACAAATATTAGGAAGCTAACAAGTTACTGATTATGAACATCAATATTTAATGTCATTGTCACCAGTACTCTGAAGAAAAGTATCATTCTTACTTTGGGAATGAATATGAGACCTATTGTGTCCTGGGAAATTCAGGGAAAGCTTCCTCCAGAAGGTGGCAGTGAAACAAGCCCTGTGATCTGAAGTAATCAGGCAAAGAACATGGGGTAAGTGGCCATGGGCATAGGCAATGGCATGGACAAAGACACTGAGGAGGGAAGGAGTTTGATGATTTCAAGGACTTAGAAGAATACTGCAGTGACTGGAGCATAGTGAGCAAGAGGGACAGAGGTGCGTGATGAGGTAGGGCCTGGCAGGATTGGAGCTACAGGCTTTCAATAAATGTGTAACACTCTAAATGATCCAAGAAGTGCAAGCATTTGGGTATTTTATAAGATTATCAAATTCAAATGAATCATTTCCTATATTTGACCACCTTCCATGGAAAATTATACTTAGTACAACAGATAAAGTACAATTATTGTTTTGCTACTATGACTATTAAAGGCTATAGTTATGACAATAGAATGGTATATGATCCCTTCTTTTTCATAGCTCTGTTTCTAAGCTGACATTGTATTTGCATTGCTAAAGACTTTATACTAGGTAGGGAGATTAACAAGCAGTGCAGCAGAAATATGAGAGTCATTACTGCTGATTAAATGATAATTTTCTAGAGCGACATTATGCATCAGAAAAGAAAATAATAAGCTCACTTGAATTTATGGACCCCGTGGCAGCTGGGAGAAGTTTTCTCATTTGCTCATCAACAGTTTCTACACCAAATATTCAAAAGGATTATACAGATATTTGGGATAGGCACAGACTTAGAGGTTAAAAAGTGGGCACCTTGGCAGGGAGGCTTACATCATTGTAATCAGCCTGCTGGAAGTAATAAATAATGCTAGTAAAGACAATAAAAGATATTTGCATATATATTCTAGTCTATCCGTTACTTTAAGTCAGGAAGAGACAAAAACAGATAGAAGCTGGTGGATGGAATGAAGTAAGGAGGAAGCCATAGTTTGACACATGGAAAGCAATGGAAATCAAAGAAAGGCCAGTTTGACGTAGAGAATGCCAGTTAATTATCCAATACATTAGTTTGCTAGAGCTGACATTACAAACTACCACAGACTGGGTGGCTTAAGCAACAGAAATTTATTTTCTCACAGTTTTGGAAGCTAGAAGTCTGAGATCAAGGTGTCAGCAGGATGGATTTCTTCTGAGGCCTCTCACTTTGGCTTGCAGATGACCAGCTTTTCACTATGTCCTCACTCTGTCTGTGTTTCATCTATGTCCTAAACTTCTTATAAGGACACTTGTGATACTGGATTAGGGCCCACCACACAACCTCATTTTACCTTAATCTCCTCTTTAAAGGCCCTATCTCCAAATAGTCATTTTCTGAGGCACTGGGGCTTAGGATTTCAAAATATGAATTTTGGGGGACACAATTCAACCAAAACACTTGACAAATATTAATTGAGCACTTACTTTGTTCAGGGCATTGTGCAAGGCACTGCAGATTAAGGAAGACATGGCCCTGTCCTGATGGACCACAGGAGATGCGGGGAAGATAGCCATCTAATAGGGGATCGTATACAAATAAATTATTTAATAATTAATCACACCTCTGCGACATGCTGCAAAGAAGTGTGTGAAATAGGGGGGTGTCCTGGAGGCATGTCTGGAAGAAGGAAGCTTTAAGCCACAACCGGAAAAGGGTGTAGCCATGAGCTGTAGGAAGAAGACAGGTGACCCAAGAATAAGAAAATAACAAGTTTCCTGGGGGCAAGCAGAAGAGACTGCTGTGTGTTGGCAGGGTTTAGTGAAGCCAGCAGGACTAAGAGAAGAAAACAGATTTGTGCAATGAGTCTGGAGCCATAAGCAGATGTCAGACCATTTGGAGAAAACTGAAGTTTGACTGCTGGGGTGAAGTGTAGTGTGTGCAGAGTGGTATACACTAATGTAAGTCCTCTTTATGGGTGCATTGGGAGGTAGGTGAGAAGACAGTTGTCTAATAATTTTGAGAGGCTATTTAGTCCAATGGTTAAGAACTAGACCTCTGGCCCAGACTTTATGGGTTAGTTAATCCTGGCTCTACCACTTACCAGTATTGTGACTTTTGGCGAGTTATTTAATCTCCCAGTGTAGCATCATCCTCAGCTCCTCATTTAGCCTAATCACAGTATATACTTCATACGTGGAGTTAAATGAGTGGATGTACATAAAGTACACATGCGGATGTACATAACTAGCAGTTTCTGACACAAAGCAGCATTCAGGATATAACACGCTTTATCATTAGCAGAAATAACAGAAGATAAAATCTGCATAGCATATGAAGAAGTTGCTTAAAGGTAAGATAAAGGTAGAAAGCAGAACTGTCTCTTGATGATTTCAACAAGCATTTATTGATTAATTCATCTTTCACTCTCCAATAACATATCTGATTATGATGAAATTTTCCTTTAAAAGACCTTTTCAGAAATTGACGGAAGCACATTCATGACAAATGTGCATTGGTTCTAAGTGCTGCTGTGGTCTTGGAGATTAAATATCTTCTACCTGTACCTTTCCACTAAAATATTTAATCTAAGTTGCCTTTCTCTCTTTTTAGCAATTTCAAATTTCTATTTTCTACCTAGCCTGCTGTTTCACACAGTCACAGTGTACATATTTGACAAAGGAAAGACTATGAAAGAAAGCAATTGCCTCCAAATGAAAGAACGGGTCTAGAGGAAATTCATTGAAATATTGGTACTCTCTAAAATCACTAGAGCCAACAAGATTCACTGTGTAAAATGCTATTCCTAAGGTTAATAGTGTAACCTCCTCCCCCTCTGCCAGAAAATAAGTTATCAAAATCCCAACTTTTTTAAAAAAAGTCATCTTAATCTTATTCTTACTTGTTTATAAAGAACTACCTGACTCATCTAGTTGGCTCATTAATAGTTGGGATGCTGTCATGAATTGCTTTCTGCTATAGCACACGTTCCTATCTGACAGTATGGTTGCATTTTGAAAGTTCTATCATTGCTTTGTTGGGCACTCAATATGTATTTGTTGAATTAGTGAATCAGAAATAGTCCTCAGAGCAATTCCGCAGGATGATGGTTATTTCCCCATTTTACAAATGTGAGAGCTGAGGTTGATGGATGTTAAATAACCCATTCAAGGCAGCATAGTGGTGAATGACAGGAGAAATGAAGTCCAGGTCTCCTAGATTCAAAAGCCACACCATGGCTGTTCTGATTTGTGTGCATGATGCCACAGACTAAAAAAAGTCCCGATCACTCTGGTTTGAGGGTACCTTCTTTGTGCTACACCAAGCCTGGGACTTGCTACAGGACATGTAGATACTTGTTTCCTCCCATAACCCTCACCAGACTGCATGGATTACTCCTGTGTCCCAGTACTAACATAGTCACTGGCACTTACTAAATGTTCAGTATCATAGTTTTCAAAAAATAATAAGATTGCAAATATAATGTAAAGGCAAAAATAATTTTGACTTCACGTATCTTTTAAAGTCTGCGTATCTAATCTATTGGATCTCATAAAAATATAGAAATATGTTTTGTGATATAGAATATGCACCTCATATTTGATGCTTAGCATTCTATCTTCAAAACTTTAGAGTGTCGCTCTCATTCATTTTTTTTTTTTTTTTGAGACAAAGTCTCGCTCTGTTGCCTAGGCTGGAATGCAGTGGCACGATCTTGGCTCACTGCAACCTCTGCCTCTTGAGTTCAAACAATTCTCCTGCCTCAGCCTCCTGAGTAGCTGGGACTACAAGCATGTGCCACCACACCTAGATAATTTTTTGTATTTTTAGTAGAGATGAGGTTTCACCATGTTGGCCAGGATGGTCTCAATCTCTTGACCTCATGATCCTCCTGCCTTTGTCTCCCAAAATGCTGGGATTATAGGCATGAACCACCACGCCCAGCTGAGTGTTGCTCTCATTCATAAGGCTCCTATTCATTTAACTCTTCAACGATATCTTCCCATTCTTCACTTCAGGGTGACCTTAGTGTTTCCATTGATTCCATCCCTGTCCTTGTCTCTCTTTACCTCTCAGCTTCCAACTCTCTGAGGGGACTCATAGCCACACCCATAACTGTGGCTGCCAATTTAGTGACATTGTCATGGATTCCCAGCTTTCCTTTGGATTTATTCCTCCAGCTTCTGGGAATGCTGACAGATAATAAACCTCAGCTTTCAGCCCTCTCCAGGAATTGCCCTTAACTAAAGAGGGCTATTTTACCCAAGGCCACACCTTCCCAGGGGCAGTTGGCATCCAATAATTGGCAACAGAGGGTATAAAGGCTGACTCTGCAAACTGGCCCATCCTAGCTTGAGTTTCCCTTGGGGTGAACAGCAGCTCATGTTGAGTCTGCGTTATACACATGCCTTCCCTCCAAGCCACCCTGTGGCCTTCTCTTCTCACGCTAATGTTAATTTCAGAACATTCATAATACACTTCCTGCATGTAAATTTCCATCAGAGTCTGCTTCCAGGAAACCCAGCCTGCAAGAACCAACAACTCTAAAGTTTCTATTTCCAGCTCTCTTCTTTGAGAAGCTCCAGAACCATATCTCTCTCTGTCTATTGGTTATCTTCCATTTGGGCATCCTTGACAATCTGAAACCCAACATGCTCAAATGGAACTCATCTTGGTTTTTGAATCCTCAGACTTTGGTCCCCACTTGAGTTCTCCTTCTCAGGGAATATCATTAGCATCATCTCAGCCTTCCAAGACACAAACCTGGTACATTAGTTATCTATTGCTGTGTAATAATATTACTACCAACTTAAAGCAGCTTAAAGCAACTTTAAGTTGGTGGTAATATTATTTCTGACAGCTTCTGTAGATCAGTAGTCCACGCACAGCTAGGTCTTCTGCAAAGCTGCAATCAAGATGTTAGCCAGGACTAAAGTCTTATCGCAATCAAAGTATCTGCTTCCAAATTCATGAAGTCATTGCAGGATCCAATTCCTTGCAGTCTGCAGGATGAGGACCTCAGATTTTTGCTGGATGTTAAGCAGTCATCATTCTCAGTTACTCACTCTGTGGTTCTCTCCATAGGCAGCTCACACATGAGAGCTTGCTTCTTAAAAGCCAGCATGGGAGAGAGAGACAGTTCAAACAAGACAAATGTTAGAATCCCACATAATATAATCATGGAAGTGACACACTATTATCCTTGCCATATTCAACTGGCCAGAAGTAAGTCATAGGTGCTGCCTACAATCAAAAGGAGGGGTCCAGTCAAGGAACACAAGGAGGTAAGGGTCACAGAGGTCATCTTACAATCTTTTTACTACACTTGGACTATATTCTGGTTAATTTTGTTCTATGCAGAGTGATTATCTTACTCTTATCAATAGCAAAAGCCTGGAGTGGTAAGCAAAGAAGGATATTTAAAGATCCTCTAGAGTTGAGGAAATAGACCTAAGAGTAATTATTCTGAGGAGTAAGAGAAAATATGAGCATGAGTGGCCCTGTTCTCTCTGACCCAGAACAAAAACACTGCAGCAGTGTAACACAGTAGGCAATGGACAGTAACAGGAGCCTGCTATTCAAATTATCCAGAACACTTATTTCCTTACCATTTTTTTTTAATCCATAATATAAACAAGGAGCTCTCAGTTTCTGCAACCCTTTCAGATACTGTCAGTCTATGCATTGTCATATCTGAAAGGCTTCCAGAATAGGAGGCTGATACTACTTTCAATTGGCATTACTTTCAATGGCGAAAACTGCAAGAACATTTGCATCAACCTAATAAATTCTTTCCTCCATTCTCATTTCAGTATCTACCAGACATCATTGCCAGGTTTCTTTTCCCAAGTTGGCTCAAAAAGATGTCACCATTATTATCCCTGATCTAGCAGATTCACATTCTGAGTGACAGGCATGATAAAGTTCTGACGAAAAAGAACTTTTGTTTATATAAATTTGAGTTCTTTCACTTGGTGATGGTATGATCTTAGGCTGGCTTCTTAACCTCCATAGGCTTCAGTTTCCTCCCTTGTAAAATGGCAATAATAATAGCCTCTGTGGTAATGTTAAGGTCAGGTTTAAATACACAAACCATTTAGCACAGTGCTTGCTTGCCATATGGCTAGCATTTCACAAATTCTAGTGCCTAAAATTAACATTATAATTATTTCCAAGAACAGTCATTAGTTGCAAGGCCAATAGAAATGTAAAAAACATAGTTTTTCAATTAAATTCATCTTTAAAAACTATTTTATCAAAGAAATGAAACACAATAAACCAAAAAATTCAAAGGATATATTCTTGAATTAAAGAGAATTTTTAATGGAATGAGTTTAGTTTTTGAAGAAAAAAGAAAAACACTTCACTATTCAACATTGCTTTTTCTTATTTTGCCACCTCATAGTGAAAAGTTCATCATGGATTTTCAATGATTCATAGCCCAGGGTTTGGCAATGGCTGGATTAGAAACCCAAGGTCCCATCAGACCAGAGTAATAGTTACTGCACTCTTGTATCTCAATCACTAACTGAATGACCAGCTTATCTTACATCAACACACGTTTTTCATTAAGATATCTGAAATCAGACAGGGCCTCAAACTTTCAAGCCATTTGGATTGATTTACTGTGAACCAAACCAGAGACTTCTTAGCAATTGGCTCTCTTATTTTGGAGACAGATAGGGTTCAGGGGAGCCATTATACCTTGATGAGTTTGTTTGAAACATACCAGCCCCCTCCCTATGTCTTGGGGAAAGTTTGAGGGGGTGAGAATTGTTATAAAAAACCTCACACATTTTAAATACAGAAACATTCTACAGTTTTTCTGGTAAATTACACTTGATTGGGCTAGAAAATAAATGTCACAATTGAGAGCAATTTGTAAAAATGCAACTGGAAATAATTTCTTTGCTCATGTTGTTAAAAAGAAATACTCTCTCCTCAATAGTAAATTTAAACAGAGTAGTGTGTGTGGCATGCGTTAACTATCATGCAATTCTGTATGACAGTTTATTTACATATATATGCATGTGAGTGTATATGTATTGGCAGTCATGAAACGTTTGTATTTTAATCTACTATTTCTGTCTGGATGGGAAAAGAAAGAACAGAGATGTGTTTTTTAGAACTTGGCTTTTTTGTAGAACCACTTAGTAATGTGGTATAGCTTGATTTATGGGAAAAAAAATAGATTGCTACATTTTTCGGTATATCTTGCAAATTGCTGGATTACTCAGGATAATTTTAGTTGCAAATGACAGCAACCCAAAACTGGTTTGTGATATGGGGGATAGGGTGGGGTAGGGGAAATGCATTTTTTTTTTACATAATGGAATCCTGTGGTATTTACCTTCAGGAATAGTAGTATCCAGATGCTCAAATGTTGAAATTAGAATTCTCATCCTATCTCACCATTCTGCATTCTTCTCTGTTGGCTCCATCTCAGGCTTTCTCCAAGAAGTAGCAAAACTGGTAACCAGCAAATCAGGATTATATCCTATCAGCCTTTACAATGTCAGCTAGAAAAGCATAACTTTTTTCTCAGCAATCCAATGATTGGTGGGCTCCAGCTGGGTCCAAATGTCCAACCTAGAATAAAGAACTAGGCATGGAAATGCAGTAAACTTATTTACTAGAACTAGATCAACTGTTTATCTCTCAGATCTGGAAGTGAAGTCCAGTCTCCCATACCAAAACCCATGTAATCTATAAATGAGAAGTATGTCTCTTAGCGAGAAAGATTTCTGCAGAGGTACAGTGGGTGGTCAGACATAGATAGCCCCTATGCTTTAGTGATTATTATATTTTTTTCTGTGCACAACCAATTTAGGCAGTGCATGCTAGAACTCCTACACTTTCAATAATTGACCCTGTAGCACTAAGATAAAGCATGTTATTTGCCTGGGTTAAAACTGGCAGCTTATCTTGCTGTATCTACCATGAAATAAGACAGTAATGAAAACACCTTCAAAGAAAATGGATTATGTGGACCCATGAATGTTTCACAGTGTTCCCACACGGAATGAGCAGAGATCACGTCTGCCCTCCCAAGTGGAAAGCCTTTATATGTTCATTCAGTGAAAATCTAGTCACTTAACAGTAACAGCTTTTTAACTCCAAAGGAAAAACTGCAGGATCAGTATAGCAGAGTAAGTAGCCAAATTAGAATTGTATAGACTTGTGTTAAAATACTGTCTTAGATCCTCAATAAATAATAGCTATCAATTTTTTAAGTCCATTAGTTATGTCATATTAGTTGTTTAACCTTTCTAAATTTTCTCATGCCCAAAATAGGAAATCATGATACCTACCTTGCAGATTTGTTACGAAGATTAGACACAGCAGAAATTAAGTGTAACAGTCATGTAGACATGAAATAAATAATAGCTGTTATCCTCAGGAATAAGAATAGCCTTTTAATACTGATACAGAAGCTATTTTTGAAGATCAAGTGATATAATCATGCAGTATGTTTAGTATATTTTCTGCTTTAAGGTAAGAAGTCCACAAATGTTAACTAATGGTGTTGTTAATAATAATAATACTAATTTTTATGGCTACGTTGAAGTTGAAATGATTGAATTTACTTTTATCATCTTTGCATCATACCAGGTGTAGAGTAAATGTTCAAAACGACTCTAGGGTTTGTTCATTGTAATTATCATTATTGTGTCTAATCATTTGAATAGTAGAATGAATGAATATGTAGCTTTATATGTAGCTACTGTAAGAAGAGTGTCTTGATACAATAATCTCCTGTGCTTATCAAGTGTGAAATATAACTACGTTTTTTTTTGTTTTTTTGTTTGTTTGTTTGTTTGTTTGTTTTTTGAGACAGAGTCTCACTCTGTTGCCCAGGCTGGAGTGCAGTGGCATGATCTGGGCTCACTGCAATCTCCAGCTCCTGGGTTCAAGCAATTCTCCTGCCTCAGCCTCCTAACTGGGACTACAGTTGCCCGCCACCACACCTGGCTAATTTTTGTATTTTTCGTAGAGACGGGGTTTCACCATGTTGGCTAGGATGGTCTCAATCACCCGACCTTGTGATCCACACGCTTCGACCTCCCAAAGTGCTGGGATTACAGGCATGAGCCACGACACCCAGCTGAGACAGTTATTCTCAAGTGTCATTTGTATATGTAGAGTTTGTATATTGAAAATATTCCCTTCAATACTTTGCTTCAATTTTCTTCACTTTCCATTGGTTCTTCATTAGTGAAGGTTCATCTTTACATTTAGGCGTGGAATGGTTAAGAATGTGTTTGCAAATAACTAGATTCTTTACCAAACCACAGATTGAAGAGTTTTAAAAAGCTCTGACTTGCATTTCTCTTGCCTCCTATTAAGGTCACAGCTCTTCATCTTCTCCATTACAAGTTCATTTCAGCCACCTCTAGAATCAGGCTTAAGGGGCTGCTAAACTTTAATTGGAATGCGGAAGTCAAGACCCTCTCCAGTTTTTTAAAAGACAAAGCAATCCACCTTAGTGGTTTGGGAGCTTCTCCAAACTCATGCCACCATATTAACAGTCTCATTCCAAAGTATAAATGTCTTGGAACAATTCTCCGGAAATACAAGCAATTTGAGTGACAAATGTAAAATTACACAACTTGGGGGTGGCGGGGGGGAGATTGTCAAACCAAAACATAGAAAGTAATGATTCATTTTAGAAAATAAAATGCTCAAAGAAACATCAGAGAACTTGTTTTCGGCTGCAGTTAGCTTAATGAAATGGTTCTCTAAGTGGATGTTTATTGGAAATCTGTGTTTAGAAGGCTGGATATAAATTCCATTTTTAAGTTATGCTTTTTTTTCCTCCCCTCTCCCTCTGCATTTGCTGGCCCATTTTATTCAAAGCTGAGCACCAGATATAAATAAGGATTTTTGAACTGCTTTTAAACTGCTGGCATCTGTTAGATTAGAAGGAAGTCTGATTTAGCAAAACTTAGAACAGTACAGAACAATTGCCAAAGCAAGAGAATCTTTTATTTATGTTGTACAACAGTGTTATATAACTAGGCAAGTTGTTCATCTTCATTCTTTATGATGAGTATATGGTGCAATATATCTCATACTGTTTGGCCAGCTGAGAGCCCATTAGCTGGTGTTGTATTATTTAGATGTTAAATTGATTTAAGAGGAAATTAATTATGTATGTTCAGCTAAAAACCATCACTTATATAAGAGCTTACTAGCTCTTACGTAAGACCTCTTTAGATTTTTTATTTTATTTTATTTTTTGGGGGGAGAAGGTGTTTTATTTGTTTTTTGTTTTGTTTTGTTTTTTCACTTTCTTTACTAATTTCTAGAATCTCCAGAAACCACATTGTTAGAAGTAAAAGTGCCGTGGTCAAAGAGATCTTGGTTTAAAATCCAGCTTACTGTTTTCTAGGTGTTTGAATTTCAAAAGTTATTAATCTTTCCAAGCATATTGCGCATCAGTAAAATAGGGATAATAAGAATATCTTCCTCATGTGTTTATTCTGAGGATTAATGCAGATAAACTGCTTAGCACATTGTCTGACACATAATATGTATTCAATAAATGCTAATGCTATAAAATTATCACTGCATCCTCATGAATACAAAGTTCTGCAATATGCATGGGGAGTAGTTTTGTGATTTGGTTTGTTTGTTTTTAACATTCTTTCTAGGTTCAGCAGAGAAAATATTAGCTAAATCATTTTAGCTATATAGGGACATAATAAGCCAACCTAACAACAGACTGGGAAAGAATTTTTGCCATGACTCTGTTCTGTATGTTAAATTTCATCAATAACAGCTGGGCAAGAAATGCTAAATAACAGGTATAAGGAGTCAAAAGATGATGGCAAATTCAAGACTTTGTTTTTTGTTTTCTACTGTTTTATTTAAAGAAAGGGCCTCTGTATGTTGAAATCTAATGAAATTATACTCTCAAAGTGGAAGAAAGGAACCCAAGTTTAGGAAACAGATCCAACAAGTTAAATGATTTGCCCAAACTAAGACAATGAAGGTAGAGTTTATCCTAAAATTCAACTTTATAAATCCCAACTTTCTGTTCTTTCTCCTACCCTCAACCTGGTCCCTATCAAGTTGATATGAAAGTGGTTGGTTTGGATTCTGCTAATATTACTTTCTATATCAAAGAGTTTTCTGAACTAAGGGTAGAGGTTTTATCTAAAGTCTTCAAAATTTTAGAAGATATTTGAGAATAAGTCCTTAGAAGAATTTATTTCAGGAAGTAAAGAATGCATTCAATATACTTATTGTTAATATTTTAATAATGAAAACTAATTTAAATTGAAACTGACTATGTGCCAGGCACTGTAAGATTTATTTCACTTATACTGGTCCTGTTTCACCTTTACAACAAATATGTGAGGTAGGTTTTAACAAAACTCAGGTTTAGAATGCTTTCCAAGGGTCATGCAATCGGTAGATTGGGACTATAAATAATGTTGGGAGTTGAGATTTAGGAATAGGGCTAGGGCAGATGCTTATTTCTGAGGTTATCATAAAGAAAGCACTATGATTAGAGGCACTGACTCCACAGTTCTCCATCCCTGAAGTTTCCTCCAGTTTCCCTTGAATCTCCTCAAACAGTAGAATTAAGCTTGACTTTTGCATTGTCTGGGTCAAAACTGGCAATCAGTAGATTCCAGAAAAGCTTATTTTAAATGAGCTACTCTGGTCCATGGTACATTTTAAACAATCACTTATCATGAATGAAGTGTATTCAAACATGATGTAATTAGTAAAAAACAAAATCATTTTAAATGATTTTTTACTAATTACATCATGTTTGAATACAGCTCCTGCATGAAAACAACAACAATAACAATAACAAAACCGTCCAGCATTAATATCTGCACAATTAGGCGTTAGGAGGAGGTAGAGATTGCCTCTAGCACTCAGATTTCCCTCTGAAGACCTTATCAGGTTGCAAGGTTACAGCCAATAATGAGGTAGAATGTCAGGTCACCCTCCAAGTGGCGGAGATCTTACACTCTTCCAGTAAAGGTTTAAAATGAGAGTCTATGACAATGTTAAGTAAATGCCAAAAAACATCTGAAAATGGTTCCACTCTACAGATCTCTAGATGATTGCCAAGGTGCAAGAGGCTAAGGACCTCATGTATCTTATTGATTGCTGTATTTTCAGCTCTGAACGCACAGATTTCAAAATAAATTTGACTTGACTTCTCAGTCCCAGCAAAGCCAGTTAGCCATTTGGCTTGAGTTCTTTTCACACGTGTACTTCTATAATAATCATAATTAATATAGATGCACCTGCTCCCATGTGCCAATCACTTTTCTAAGTGACTTACATCTGCTAATTCATCTCCACCACAACCCAATGAGGAAGGTACCATTATTAGCACTGTATTAAGGTAGGAAACGGAAGGACAGAAAGATTAGAAACATGCCCAAGGTTGAAATGTTAGGAAAGGGCAGAACTGGGATTCAAAACTAGGATGCCTGCAGAGTCCACACTACTTACCACTATGCTGGCTATACTGTCCTTTGCCATATTCATAGCAGTCTCTATTTTTTAGGATTTACTGTGTGCCAATGTGAATTATGCTGAGAATTTTACAAGTTACTTCATTAGAGCGATATGACAGTTCCATAAGGTAGATGCTATTATCGGCCCCAATTTATAGATAATGAGACTGAGGCTCAGAGATGATGTGTAATTTTTCCCAGTCATATTGAGTCAGAATGAAATTCAAACTTGGATCATCTCACACAGCCAACATGCCTAACCCCTCTCAAAATACCTCTCAAGAAGCACTCATTTCATCAGTAAATCTTTAAGTGCTCTAAACCACTAGGAATTTATTTCTAGCTGAACAGAATCAAGGAAAGTGAGATTTGATTGCCAACATAAAACTTTTTTTTGAGACGAACTCTCACTCTGTAGCCCAGGCTAGAATGCAGTGGCACAATCTTGGCTCACCGCAACCTCTGTCTCCCAGGTTCAAGCAATTCTTCTGCCTCAGCCTCCTGAGTAGCTGGGATTACAGGCACACACCACTGCACCCAGCTAATATTTTGTATTTTTAGTAGAGACGGGATTTCACCATGTTGCCCAGGCTGGTCTTGAACTCCTGACCTTCGGCTTCCCAAAGGGCTCGGATTACAGGCGTGAGCCACTGTGCCTGGCCAGAACTTCTTATTGTTACACTTAAACTGTATTCTCTTGTAAATATGTTTGAACTATTAATATCTTTTTGAAAAAATTTATAAACACTTCTTACTTTAAAATACAGTTGTCCCCACTTATCCATTGGGTTTACATTCCAAGACCTTCACTTCATGCCTGAAACTGCATTCATTTCTATGCAGCTTATGTAGTACCAAACCCCATATATACTATGTTTTTTTCCTATACATACATACCTACAATAAAGTTTAATTTATAAATTAGGCACAGTAAGAGATTAACAATAATTAATACTATAATAGAACAATTATAACAATATATTGTAATGAAAGTTATGTGAATGTGATCTCTCTCTCAAAATGTCTTATTGTACTGTTCTCATCTTGTTACCAGTTGATCTGATAACAAGGTGGCTACTAAATGACTAAAAAGTATGCTGGACAAAGGGATGGAGTGAGATCTTATCATACTGCTCAGAATGATATACAATTTAAAACTTATAAATTGCCCATTTCTTGATTTTCCATTTAAAATGTTGGGACCATGGTTGACCATGTATAACTGAAACCACAGAAAGTAATACCATGGATAAGGGAGGACTGAAACAGATATAGATTTAGATTTACACAAAAATTACAAAGGGTTTTTATATAACTTATACCAAATTTTCCTTGTTATTAATACCTTACATCAGTATGGGACTTTTGATATAATTTAATGAATCAATACTGATACTATTAACTTAATTTCATACTTTATCCAGATTCCCTTAAGTTGTACATAATGTTCTTTTTCTGTTCTAAGATCCCATCCAGGATACCACATTACATTTACTCATAACATATCCTTAGCTGTAACTTTTCTTAGCTCTACCTATTTCTCCGATTTACCTTGTTTTTGATGACCTTGACTGTTTAGAGGAGTAGCCATGTGTTTTGTAGACTGTTCCTCAACTGAGATTTCTTTGAGTTTATGTCATAATTAGAGGTTATATGTTTAGGAAAAAAGATCAGAGAGATAAAGTGCCTTTTTCATCATATCATATCTAGAGTAGATGCTACTAACGTGACTTGTCTATATGAATGTTAATCTTGATCTGTGGCTGAGCTAGTATTAGGTTCCTACACTGTAAATTTACTCTTTTTCTCTCTCCTCTCTACACTTTAGTCTTTGGAAGGAAGTGACTATAAGAAGCATACACTCTAAGAGGTAGAAAGTTATGTAGAATACGTTTCTGTATGCACCAATAGAGATTTAATTATTTACTCAATAATTTATTTATATCAATTTAGATTCACATATATTTATTTTATACTTTTAGTCATGATCCAATATTATTTTCTTTTGTGGATCACATCGTTTCAGCTTTGATCATTGAGAGCTCTTTCAGATGGCTGTTATGTCCTTTTGACACACCCCATCACTGTATTTTACTTTTGTTTCCAAGCAGTTTCTTAAATTTTGACAATATAAGGTGTTCCAGCTTCATTTTGTATATTTTCTGCCAGAACCTTAGAATCAATCATGTCTGCAAAGAGCTCTAAGCCATTTTATTAGAAAATGATATTAAAAACCAGCATCTGTATGTTAGGTGTGCTGGTTGCCACTGGGTATCATCGCTTCTAGGCTTTCTAAGCTGACAGACCAAGGAAATAAATGCATGTGCACATATGTGTGTTTATTAACATATGCATATACACATATCTGTAAGTATAAAATATCCATATGTACTATATTAATCCAAACATGAGTTTATACTGAGGTATCCAACTCTAATCTGTTAGAGTTGGATCATTCTAGACTTCTCTCCTTGTTTGTCTGTAACTTCTTACTCTAGCAATGAGACAACTGGCTTGCACCATTTGCCATTCATTTGTTTAATTGTTCTATCAAGGTACATGTATGGCAATATCATATTGTTAAAAGACAGCCCATGGACAACAACTCTTTCAACTAAATTACAGTGCTTTTGTGCAGGTATTTAAGAAATCTTAAAGTCTTAAGATTTCTCCCATTTACAAAGTTACTTTGGTTGGCACCGTTCCCCATTACTTCCTTCAATAAAGTCATTTCATACATTTGTAACACAGTTAGATTCCTTTGTCACAGTTTGCACTCTATCCTGGCCTCCCATAATCTCCTAAGTGATTTTTTTTAATGTGCATACATCACGACTCACTCTTTTTGCTTGCTGTAAAGTCCTATGGGTTTTAACAATTGTATAGCATCAAGGGTTTACTACTACAGGACTACACAGAATAGTTTCTCTGTCTGAAAAAGTCTTCTGTACTCTAATCTTTCTGTTATCCTTATAGTTTTTCCCTTTCTAGATATCATATAAATGGAATAATACAGTAGGTAGCCTTCTACACTGGCTTCTGGAACTTAGCACTATGGATTTAAGATTCACCCACATCTTTGCATAACTTTGTAATTCATTTCCTTTTTATTGCTAAATAATATTCTGGTGTATGGGTATACTACAATTTGTACATCAGTGTGTTTAAGGACAACTTGGTTGCTTCCAGTTTTTGGTGATTTTTATTAAAGCTACTATAAATATTTGCATACAGACATCTGTGTCGACATTAATTTTCAAGTTAGTTGTGTAAATACCTGGAGCATTATTCCTAGATCATATGGTAAGACTGTATTTAGTTTTGTAAGAAACTGTCAAATTGTCTTCTAAAGTGGTGGTGTCATTTTGCATCTGCACCAGTAATGAATGAGAATTCTTATTGCTCCGTGTCTTCACCAGAAAATGGTACTGTCAGTTTTATCTTGTTAATTTTAGCCATTCTCATACATGTATAGTGGCATCTCATCATTGTTTTAATTTGCATTTATCTAATGATAAATGACATTGAGCATCTTTTCATATGCTTATTTAGCATTTATATATCTCTTTTGGTGAGGTATTTTTCCAGACTTGCCGTTTTTTAATTGGGTTGTTTGTTTTCTTATCTTTGTGTCTTAAAAGTTCCTCAAATATTTGGGATACAATATGTGATCAGATATGTGTTTTGTAAACATTTTTTTTCAAATCTGGGCCTTGTCTTTTTATTCTTGTAACAGTGTTTGTCACAGAGCAGAATTTAAAATTTTAATATAATCCATGTTGCGGGTTTTCCGAATACCCAGTATCTATGAGTGTGATCTTACTTAGACATAGGGTCTTCACAGGGGTCTTGACCTTATCTTAAGCTGAGATAAGGTCACAGTGGATTAGGGGAGGTTTTAAATCCAATGACTGGCATCATTACTTAAAAAAAAAAAAGGAGTGGGAGATTTGGATACAGACAGACAGGGAAGAAGTACATGTAACCCTGGAGGCAGAGATTGGAGTGATGTACGTATGAGCCAAAAATACCAGAGGGTGCCCAGGAGCCACCAAGAGCTAGAAAGAGGCAAGGAAGAGTGCCTCCTAGCAGCTTCAGAGCAAGGATATGCCTGTCGACACCTTGATTTTGGACTTCTACCTTCCAAAAATATGAGATAATAGATTGCTGTTATTTAAGCCACGTGGTTTGTGGTACTTTGTTATGGCAGCCCTAGGAAACGAATACAGTTCAATTTACCATTGTTTTATTTTTTTTAATTTTCTTTAAAGGATTATGTTTTTTTGTCATTTATAAAAACTCACCACCAAATGCAAGGTTACTTAGATTTTCTCCTATTTTTCCCTAGAAATTGTATAGATTTTTATTTCACATTTAGATCTATGATCCATTTGCATTAATTTTTATATAAAGTGTAAAGTCTGTATCTTGGAACAGTGTTTTACATGTGGGCATCCAGTTGTTCCAACATCATTTGCTGAAATGACTATACTTTCTTGATTGAATTGCCTTTGTGCCTTCGTTAAAAGTCAGTTGACTATATTTGTGTGGATCTGAGCTACACTTTTTAATACTTGGTTATTTTTCAATATATGATATAATCCATTAAAGTTCTTTCATAATTTTTTTGTTTGCAACAGCAGATTTTATTACTCTTCCTTTCCTCTAGATCATTCATCAAAAAAAAAAAAAAAAAACTTCAATTTCTGTAGGCTCTACAAAAAAAAAGTGATATAAATTTCTTACATCAACTACAAATGATTCATAATCATTTTCTCATTTTTACCCCTAGGCTTTGAGGAAGATAAACTCCCCTTTGGAGTCACAGATTTAGAAAAATATATATTATGAATTTTAAAAGTTAGGAGGCGTGCTTTCTATATCAGCTGTGGAAGAATTTTGCATTCAGACTAAACAAGGCGAGAGAGGGAATTATTATAAAAATATGAGTTTCTGCTCTACAGCTGACTTATTTTATGACTTCATGAAAATGCATAGTAGTTTGTGTGCATGGGCAGGGGTGGTGACTCTGTACTGTCAACCATGCACACAAACTACGAGAAACACACATTATAAAGCAAGCTCTAAGAGGATGAGGATTTCACCTACTCCAAGCACAGGGTCTCTCACACACAGTCACAGCTCAGCAAATATTTGGTAAATGAAAGATGATGGCATAAGCTTGGATAAACTAAATTCAGTGAATAACGTAAGGGTGGACCAGAGGCTGAATCTGGGTCACAGATGTGTTTTACATGTTTCACACATAAGAACATAAAAACAGTGTTTCTTAAAAATCTGTACTCATTTCCCACACTTTTATTTTTAAAAGACAGGGTATCTCTCCATCATCCAGGCTACAGTACATCGATGTGCCATACATTGATGCAACCTCAATATCCTGGGCTCACGTGATTCTCTCACCTCAGCCTTTGAGGTAGCTGGGACTATAGACAGATGCCATGGCATCATGCTAATCTTTTTATTTTATATTATCATTTTTTTAAAGATCGGTTCTCATTTTGTTGCCTAGGCTGTTCTCAAAACTTTTGTCTTGAAGTGATCCTTCTGCCTCAGCCTCTCAAAGTGCTGGGATTACAGGTGTGAACCACCATAACCATTCTCCAATAATTTGAAATGGGAAAAATTCTCATGAAAATCCAGATTTTTGTCTGAGCTCAAAAAAACTCAGAGAATCCAGCAACACAGAGCCTTTATTTCCACTGACTATAACTGAGTAATTGTGTATTTTTAGAGAGGACAGGTGTTCCACCATTTGCCACAATTGCTACCACTCTTAGTTGTCAAACACATGGCCAGCTTTACTCATTGTCTTCATCTGTCTTGTCCCCATATACACATTTGAGTCTGCAAACCTTTTTATATAGACTTGGGTATGTCAGTATATAGACAGATTTCTGAGGATTAGAAGAACAAACAAATTATCTCATAACAATAATTTTAATAATAAGAAAATGTTTAGAATTAGAGCTATGCCAGGCCTAATGCTAAGTACTTGGCATAAATGTACGTTTTATTATTTACGATAATCCTAGATAGTAGCTACATAGCTGTTCCTTTTTATAGGTGAAAGGTAACTATCTTGCTCACAATATAGCTATGTTATTTGATCTTATTTCCTATAGTCAAGTCGAGGATGTAACTCATGTCATAAGGCAGAATAGACATAAAAGCTTAGGTCTAAACTCCTAATTATTTCACTATTATTTTAACAACTTGGTCATTTTCTAAAAAGCAGGAGAAATTCATTGCTGATGATAAGAGGAGAAGGGGTAGAATATGCAGAGATATTAAGGTATTTTCTCATGTAACGAATGATGTAATGTTATTAATATGATAAATAAATGTCCCTCATTATGTTATAATTAACATATATAGAGAATAGAGGGCTGAGATTAACATGTTAAGTCCTATAAACATGATAGTAAAGTTCGATCAAGAGAACAAGGCTATAGTTACAAAGAGTAACCAGCTGCCGGGATTGATGTTAGCAGACATCAGACATAGCCTTAACAGGAATTAGCTCAACTGCAGAAAACTCCTGGGTTCAAGCAGTTCTCCTGCCTCTACCTCCTGAGTAGCTGGGATTACGGTTGCCCACCACCACACCAGACTAATTTGTGTATTGTTAGTAGAGACGGGATTTTTCCATGTTGGCCAGGCTGGTCTTGAACTCCTAACCTCAGGTGATATTAAGTGGAATAAGAGGGATGGGTGTGATTGGGGCAGCCTTGATTATATGTGATGAGCACATTCTGCAGTTGACCTCACCTCTTTCTAAAACTCTCACTCTTTACTCTCAACTCCAACAATTGGTTCTTTTATATTTCATAGAAACTGTTTATACACAGCGGTATAAACAGTTCTACAATTCCATTGCTAACCCTGTATGAGCAATATTATATCACTTTGACAACTTCACAACAATAAGGGCTGTGTTTCCTATATCAAGATTATAAATTCACCTAGCCAATGGCATATATCCAATAACTATTGATGTGTCAGTATAAAGACCTGGCCACCTATGCCCAATGCTTGACTATGCTGAAGTACTATTCTAGCTCCAGAGCTCCATGTGTCAACTGAGGAATCTGAGGGCCAGTTTCACAATTAAACTTCCCTCTCTACTCAATTATGCATCCTTCTCTTTTGTCCCAAAAGCACACCTTTTTGAAAAATTATGCACATTACATTTCAAATCTGAGTCTGTTTTCTGGGCAATTTGTGACAGTTTTCTTCCATGTAACAATGCCATCATGTAGGCCAGGTGAAGCAACGTGCCTCCAGAAACACATTTTAGTATTATTTATTTAGCAACAACAACTAATATCTATAGAATAATCAGAATTTCTAAGACGCTAATGAATTGGTGTTCTGAAAGTTGCAAATCTGCTCACTTAAATAATCTTAGTTATTGAATCAGATCCCATCAACCAGCATGTGTTACATCATTGACTTGACTATAGGGAATAAGATCAAATGACTTTGAGTTTTTAAATGTTTCAAAACTAAAAGTTCTGTATCCACACTGTACAGAGCTGTATAAACAGTTCTACAATTCCATTGCTAACCCCGTATGAGCAATATTATACCACTTTGACAACTTCACAACAATAAGGCCTGTATTTCCTATATCAAGATTATTAACTCAGCTTTTATTGGATGCCTGCTAGAATTTGTCATTGTTTATAAATACTGCAGAATATATTAAAATTATTTTGTGATTAGCCATATATTTGTAACTGGTGTAAGTAATTTGTTTACTTGGAATGAACCTATCCTGATTCATGCAGTTTAGGTGATAGAACCATGAATCTCTACAGTGATGTTCTATTTCTGCACTTAATGCCATATTTCCCTGAAGTTCTCATAACTTATAAGTGAATCTCTGCTTGGGGATACCACTAAACAATACTGGCCTCAAAATGAGAATTTCTGGATGAATGAATTTCTTTTTGAAATATTTGTTGAGAAGTCTGCTGTCCAAACAAGAAACATGTTTTTTATTCTGTGAGAGCAAAAAATACATCAGAGCTTTGCAGCCATTTTGCTGTGAATGAGATACTAGGGAACCTAGATATTGATTTCCTCAACCCCAGGGCTGCTCACCAGCTCTGAGCTGGTTGCTTGTGCTGGACTGATTGCTTTTGATTATTTGCCCAATGTGTCATACTAATGTGGCAACATTTACGATGCACCAGAAAACAGTATAGCAAAGTTTAGATTATACAAACACAAGGATTAACATTGAGTTAAAATTTTTGCATGTATAGCCCTGCCAAAAAAAAAAAAAAGAATTCTAAATTACCTCTGATGAAAAATTTATTTTAGAATTCTTTTGTTATAAAGACTGAATTATAAAACTTAGTGATCAGGCAAAAAAAAAAAAAAAAAAAAGGAGAATCATGGTAACATAATTTACTTTCTAACTAGGAGGGTGGTTTAAGTCAGTGTTACACACTTTCTAGTATTACTCAAACACAGTTAATTGTGACATCCTTTATACTGACTCATTGGAAAGTGGTGGTTGAAGTAAAGCCTGTTTTGCTGCAATAAACAAAAAACTAAAAGAAACTAATTGTTGATTTCATGATGATCCAAATGTTGATATAGTACAGAACAGCAAGCATCTCCATGATGTGGATAAAAGTACTACATGCCAGATAGAAATAAATGATTGAATTATTGTTTTGTAGACTTTTAAATCTAGAAGAGTTCTTTAGAGATCTTAAGACCCATATGCATCATTTTGCAGATTTGAAAACAGAGGTTCTAAATGAAAACAAAGATTTGCCTATGTTCATGCAGCAAATTGATGGAAGAGCCAGACATGAGGGCAGAGACCTTGTTTATCTTATCCACATTTATTAATCAAATATATTAATAAACAAAATGAGTAGACGATGTAATTTTAAAACCGTATTTTACCAAGAAAAGGAGAATCAAAGGGATCATTTGTGAGAATTTGAGAAAAATGAATTAGGACTTAGGACTTTTCCTTTACACTTAGAAAACAAATCTGATAACTATGTTTGGTGCAAAGCTGCTAAGATTTTCAGACAAAATATAGGTAAATGGGATAAACTGATTAGTACTGTGAGGCCAAAATTTCAGTGACAACAGAAGAAATTATTCTTTTAAAACTTATGTGCTATGGCTTGACTCTTTGTTCCCTCCAAAATTCATGTTGAAATTTACTTGCCATTGTAGCAGTTTTAAGAGGTGGGATTTCAAGAGGTGATTGGGGGATGAAGGCTTTGCTCTTTTAAGTGGGATTACTGCCATTATAAAGGGACAAGTTTGGACCTCTTATGTCTCTTGGGCCTTCCATTTCCTACCATGTGATGATGCAGCAAGAAGGCTCTTGACAGATGCCAACACCTGTCAAGACAGATACCAGGCTGGACTTCCCAGCCTCCGTAACTGTGAGCCAATAAATTTATGTTCATTATAAATTAATCAATCTGTGGCATGCTGTTATAGCAACACAAAATAAACTACGACAATATACATAGTATAGTATACATTTTAATGTTATATATTATACTATAACATATTTTAATAGGTTACCTATTTATCGCTTTCATATATTTACATTATAACATATGTAAGACAGCATTTTAATTATTTTATTTTGAAATGTTACATGTATAAAACAGATTATATAAAACAACATAAAAAACAATATGAAACCCGTGTACCCTTATTACATATTGCATTTTGCAATATTTATATATTTCTAATTTTTTACTACAGAAAATTTTAACAGACACAAACAGAAAAATTAACTCCCAAGTACTCATTGTCTAGCTTCAATAATTATCAACTCAAAACCCATTTTGTTGTACCTGTACTTTGCCTCTCTCTTTAATATCATTTTGAAACTGATCCCAAACCTTGTATATGTTTCCTTTTCATTAGCATAACAATATCATTCCCATACCTCTTGATAATATGTTCTTAGTATTATCAGACATTCAGTTAGTATCCAGATTTTTGTCTCATAAATGTCATTATTATTGTTATTTTGACTGTTTGGTTGAGCTAGAATAAAAGTAAGATCCACATATTGAGATCAATTGCTATTACTCTAATTGTCATATTTAATCTGTAGGCTTTCTTTCATTATTTTCAGGGTATTTTTTTTTTGCAATGTATTTGTTGAATAAACAGGATTGTAGAATTACCCTCAGTTTGGATTTTCCTGATTGCATGCTTATTGTATTACTGTATTGTTTAACGTGTTTCTCTGCACTCTGTATGTCCTGACACCTGACAGTTGCAACCTGAGGCTGGATTAGATACAGGTTCCATTTTTTTTCCCCTGCTGAGACTACTATGTATGTTATACATTATATAAAACAAGATTTTATAGGATTCTGATTATGTGATATTAGCAGCTATTGATTATCAATAGCTAGATCCATAATTTCACTGGGGACTGCAAAATGGTGATACTTTATTTCTACCACTTCTTCTTCATCAACTAAATGGAATCCTTCTACAAAGAGAAATCTGCTTTCATCTACAGTTAGCCACCCCAAAATACAGTTTGTATAGGAAAGACAAGATAGATACATGATTCTTTACCTTTAGCGGTTTTAACTCAAGGAGTTGTTTTTCTAGTATTTCTCAACAGTAACAAATTGTTATGTCTTTTTTATTTCATTATGAACTCAATATTTAAATATATTTGGTATAAAGTAATATATTCCAAATATTATCTTTATCGGCTATTACACTGTCCCATCTTCACTTATCTGTGTATATCACTAACTGTATGTAAATTTTTCTTCCATTAAAAAAAAATGCCTTCTTTGACCATTTCTAGGCACTTCAAATTTGCTCCTGTCTTTTTAAATAAACTGGTGATGCTTGATATCTGATAGTACCTTCTTATCTGTTAAAACAGAATGTCACCTGAAAATAGTCATTTCCCCAAGTACCACTAGTTTCTAATAGAAAGTAATGAATTTTAAGGCCACAGTATGAATTTCCTAGGGACTCATTGCTACTGCATTAGTTATTGTTTCTAAACCTTTTTAGTATAAAAAGTTTAAGAATGTTTTAAATAAAATACAATCATGAATTCATACTAACTGCAAATTCAAATTTTAAAATACAGGTTTTTATTTAAGCTCAATTATATTAAATATGAATCTCCTTTCTTTAAAGTCAAGAATCCCAGTGCTCAAAACACAGGGAATGATGGGATTAAAATACTACATAACCATACATTTGTTTTATCCCACAATATAAGCACAACCATCAGAACAAGACTACCAAGACTACAACCAATATTATAACTACAAAAGCACTTTAAGATTTTTTTTTTGCAATTCAGCTTGTCCTTAAAGTATATACCACTAAGAATATTTAATGTATTGTATTTTCTTGAAACAGTTCCTTTCCTTCTGTTGGTGTATTTATTCTTAAGGAAGTCTTCTATTGGATTTTGTTTTATAATTAGGCAAATGATTTATATGATTTTTAAGCCAAACCTACAGAACAAAGCATATTCAGGGAAGTGTAGCTTCTCATATCCCATCTACCCTATTGTGTAAAATAGATTTTTATTACTTGATCACCTTTTTAACAACAAATGGAACATACTGTACATATATTTTCTCCCTTGTTTTGCATAACAATATATCAAAAAGAGTTATCCCAATGTGATTGTGTTATTTTATATCCCCACTAGCAACATCTTCGAGGTTCCATTGACCCACATCTTAGCACATATTTTAGTGCTAATTTTTAAATTGTATTTACCCTAATAACTATAAAACTGTATAACATTTATACCTGATGACTATAATATTGTATAACTGCCATTATAAAGGGACATGTTCGGGCCCCCATGTCTCTAGGTTTTAATTTTTATTTTCCTGAAACCTAATAATGTTGAACACATTTTGATGAACTTTTTGGCCATTCACACATTTCCTTTTATGAATGAAATGGATTCATGTATTTTTATTTTTGTGAAGCCTCTGTTCAAGACACCCATTTTTATAGGTTTGTCCTTTTATTACAGATTTATAATAATTCATTATTATTGAATCAGAGATGTATAATATGGATATTTTCTGCACGTTTTTGACTTGCTTATTCATTTTCTTACTGGTGTCTTTTGAAGAGTTGATATTTCAAATTGTGCTAAAAGGAAATTTGTAAGTTTTTCTTTTATGGTCTGTGCTTTCAGCTCCTTGCTAAAAGATCTTTGCCTACCTCAAGTTTACAAAGCTACTCTCCTGGGTTTCATTCTAGAAGCTTTGTACTCTTAGCTATTATGCTTATATCTATGACCCATCTCATATTAATTTTTGTATATGGTATGAGGTAGGAGTTAAGATCATTTGATTACATTTGTTGAAAGTACTTTTCCTTTCCTCATTAAATTTCATTGGCATCTTTGTCCAAATTAATGCATTGTATATTATAAAATTTATTTCTAGTCTCTCAATTCTAGCCTATTAATTTGAATTTCCTTACACCAAAATCATATAATCTTGGTTATTGTAGCTTTTTATTAATTCTTGAAAGCAGGTAACCCAAGTAAACCAACTTTGTTCATTTCTTTTTTTTTTTCTTTGCTAACCTATGTAATTTGCATTTTCAAGTAATTTTAGACTCAGATTGTTAGTTACTACACACACACACAAAGGACAGCTGAGATGTTCCTTAGGATTGCATTGATTCACTAAACAAATTTGGAGAAAATGAATATCTTTAAAATATTGAATGTTCCAATATTCCATATATTTTATTATTTATATAGATCTTTAATTTTTTATTATCATTATTATTTTTTTTTTTTGAGATGGAGTTTCTCTCTTGTTGCGCAGGCTGGAGTGCAGTGGCGCAATCTCAGCTCACGGTAATCTCCACCTCCTGGGTTCAAGCGATTCTCCTGCCTCAGTCTCCCAAGTAGCTGGGATTACAGGCACTCACTACCACACCCAGCTAATTTTTATATTTTTAGTAGAGACCGAGTTTCTCCTTCTTGGTCAGGCTGGTCTCGAACTCCTGACCTCAGGTGATCCGCCTGCCTCAGCCTCCCAAAGTGTTGGCATTACAGGCATCAGCCACCGCCCAGCTAATTTTTGCATATTTAGTAGAGATGTGGTTTTGCCATGTTGCCCAGGCTGCTCTCAAACTCCTGACTGCAAGTGATCTGCCCACCTCGGTCTCCCAAAGTGCTGGGATTACAGTCATGAGCAATCACAACTGGCCAAATTTTATCTTTCTTGATGTCAAGAGTTTTACGCTTGCTTTTCTTTCATTTGTATTTGGTATTTATTTTTATTTTTTACCTTTCTGAATCTCCTTTTAAGTGTGTCTTTCAATATGAAGATAGGGTTGAATTTTGTATTGTTAACCATTATTTTTTTTTTATTTTAGTAGATGAGTTATGCTCATTCACGTTTACTAATATATTAAAAAGAGATTAATATATTAAGAATTAAATGTAATTAGCATTAATGTATTTAGTTTCATTTCCTCTTTTTAAAATAGTATATAAATATATACAATTCTTCAATATAATTAGCTTGTAAATATGTGCTCCATTTCATTTAAGGCACAATTGCATTTTTTTTCCAGAAGTAATAGTAATAGAGGTTTTAATAGTAAGTCAGCTAATCAAGCAGTTATTTCTTCAAGCTGATCACTAGTTTGTTTGTTTGTAAAGCTATTGATGGAAGCAGGCTTCAACAGTATTAGGATCATGGGATTTGGGGAGCACAACAGATATCTCCTCTACCTAATCTTTTAAGCTCTATAATCACAGGTAATATTAGAAATAGCTCAACCTTGAAGTCAATCAGTTATAGGCTCAAATATCAGCTCTACCACTGACTAGCTGTGTGAACTAGAAGAGTTATTTTACTTCTCTGAACTTCAGAACCTGACAACAATATTATAAATACTTATAATGTTGTAAGAATTAAATAACATCTGTAAAGTACCCCAGAAAGTAGGAGAGCGATAAAATGTTAGGTACACCTTGGTCTAGAGGTAGTGCTGGAAGGTTGTTTCTGATACTTGCTTTCTCATTACTGAGAGTAAAGAAAACAGTGAAGTCAGTACTGCTACCTTAAGTTCATTTTATTACCGAATATGATTGTAAGCGCCCCCCCCAAAAAAAAACATGGACACTAACGGTGTGTGACCTCAGACTGTCACCCAAAATAGTTAGAAGCTTGTATTACTTTTATATTACCAGCTAAATAGAAACTCATCATTTTTAAACTCTTAGATGGAACCCATGGTCCCATGAAATCACATCTGTAGGCTCCAGGCTGGGAATCACAGGTTTGCTGTGTCTCAACTTTCTGTCTCTCTCCTGCAACAGCAACATGGAAATGTGACAGCTCTGATTGGGCAGCCATCTGTGAGCTTTAATGGAAAGCACTCTGTGGTCTGGTATGTCTTTATACAGAAATATTAATTAATAGAATTCACTCTGGGTTCACCAACATTTAATTAACTGGATTAATTGAATTTATACTGATTACAAAAAGTATAACAGCACCACGTTGAAGGGACTACTTTATTGTTGCAGTTATAAATGCTCCATTTCACGATGGTGCTAGTCCTCTACAACCCCAAGGATATACTAAGGGGCAAGTGAGTGTGTTGGAAGTGACCATCTTTGTTGCATGTCCTTTTATTCATTCACTAGCACTTATGATGCCTCTGCTGAAGCTTTGTAATTATACTCAGTGACTATTGTCAGAGTGTGATGGAGTTGGTGCAAATAATATGCTGCTTTATTTTCCCCTTCCTATTGATCTTCCATTTGGAAATATGAAGGTGAAGGGGCACTTTCTTCTAAAAATAATAAAGTTTATTATTTATTTTTTATGATCAAGAAAACAAAACAGGCCATTTATAGAAAATTGGCAAAATACAGCAAAATAAATAAAACATAATGGATACTATATGTTAAATACTTAGTATGTCCTAAGCAATGTCCTAATGCCTTATTTTCAAAATCTTATAAATCAAATGTTCATAGCAGTTCTATGAGAGCATTATTATGAATATTACTGTTGTTGTGATTCATTTGTATAGTAAAGGAAATTGAGGTTCTGAAAGGTGAAGTAACTTTTCCAAAGTCACACAGCTAAAAATAAAATTTATAATCTCACCTTTGAGAGACATGCACTTTTAATATTTTAATAGTTTTTTTTCTCCACACTTACATATTGTTTGTATCATGACTGTGCTAAGCAAGTTAAACACTTCATTTCTGTTTATCTTTATGACAAAATGTTGAGATGAGTTTAATCATTCCTATTATAGAGATAAGGAAACTGAAATAATTCATGGAGATTAATTTGTTCAATGTCATACAACTAGTAAATGTGAGAGCCTAGAATACAACCCAAGTACTTCTGACTCCAAAGAATATAGCCTATACAATATATATTGCTGTCCCACTTTTTCAGCAATATTAAAAATTATATCAGTGCTGAGATTTAGGCCTTAGACTTCTAGACACCAAGACTATGTTCTGTTCATTGGATCATCCTCCCACTTAAAGATTCATATTCTGTTGGACATAATTTTCCCTGCATAGTATAGAAAAGACATCAAAGTTTTGTAAACAAAGTTTCAATGCATTTAAGTTATACACACACACACACACACACACACACACACACTAAGTTATACACACATTCACACACACACATACATATATAGTACAGCACCTGATATAGTAGGAACAGAGTAGAGATTTGGAAAATATTTATCGAATGAATAAATGACTATGCAGGTACTAATAATTAATCCATCTCCTATTGTGGATATGTAGAATTTTTTAAATTTAGATCTATGGTAAACCACACTGTCTGTGAATGATGGCAGATTGAATGCATACAAGTCTTTCCACTATCTCCTGAAACTTCACTGAAAATTCCAGTCATGGGAATTTTAAAGCATAAACATAAGCATAAAGGAGAGAGACAAGAGGATAGGAGATGATAGGAACAAGTTTTTGAAAGCTGGAAAGCAAAATGACGAGTAGTAACTGAGTTGGTAGATATGACATGTAAAATTGTAAGCTGGTAGCAAAAAAAAATGAAAAATCAAACCAATATTCAATGTGGAACCCAACAGGGACTCAGAAATCAGTGGTGTCATGTACCTGGGCAAGTAGAAATTAAGATTCTGCTACAGAGAGAAAGATTGTTTGAAAGAGCCAACTGTCTATTTCCACATGATTGCCCTTCCTACCCTAAGGAGAAGATTGTAGGTCAGTTTTCCACAGAAGGAAAGAGACTGTTTTGAGACGAGAGGATGCCAGGCACATTATGATGTGCTACAATGAACACACAACTGGTCACTTGAGAGCAGGCCATGGGTAACAACTACTCACCAGCATAGTCTATCAGTGGGAAGGAGGAAAGGAATTTGTCTGTGGCCTCATTCTTATCCAGCCTTTCACTGGTCAGGGCAAGAGAGGCTCCTGACCTGGGTCCTGTTTTTTTAAAGGTCCTGCAGAACTTAAACACACACACAGACACACACATACACACACACACACACACACACACAGAGAGAGAGAGAGAGAGAGAGAGAAAGAGAGAGAGAGAGAGAGAGAGAGCTCTGTCACTCAGGATCTAGCACATCCTGGCACAAAGCAACCATTAACCCTAAACAGTTACTCTCACCACAAATACTACACATGCCCCAGGAAAATGCTTCCCCACATCTCTTACCCTGTATATCATTTTTGTGCAGATGCCCATGGTGGGCCACTGCTAATGCAAAGATGAACATGCTGTGAGATATGACATGATTCCACCAGTGGGAATACTTAGGTCAGAGAAAAAATAAATAGTGAACTTGTTAAAACTTTCTTCTCAGATAGCAGAAGTGCAGCAGACTCTTACATGACAAACTATTCTTTCATGAAGTATTGAGTGTCCCTTTGGATACCTCTTCTACATTTTGGAAGTGCCCACATGCTTACAGTGCCAATAATGGAACACTAGCTAATGCAGTATTTTCAATGACTTACGGAGTTTGAAGGACATTTTATAGTATTAAGCAATTAACATATTACTCTTAGATTTGTACAAATATTATGTCAGTCTGAATATAATATGTGAAGTGTGTTGTCAGTTGTTTACATTGGCAACTAGATGAAGTTGGAACACTTGCTTGACAATAGTTTTTTTTAATAACAATGTTTAATGAGTTAATTATATTTTTTAAAAGAAATAAACATTTTAAGATTTACTTGTCAATCTGATTTAATAAAGCCATTAATTACAATGGCATTAATTCATATTTGTTTTTTCAGTTTAATAGAAAATCATAAAACTAATTTTATATTACTTATTTAAAAGAAAAACATTTTTGAAAACCAGCAAAAACAATTTTACTTTTTATTTTGTTACATTTATTTTAAATTACTTCTTTGATGAAAATTCACTGGATTCTTGTACAGTTGAGTAAATTATATGTCATATTTCAATCTTTTAGAACACTATTATCAGTTCAACCTAAATTATATGAAAATCTTGATTATAATGATATAACTAGTGGTTTTTTTCCTGAAGCAGGCAAAAATAAGGATATACTAGTTTACGAATTACATACATATGTTTATTTTTAACACTTATGGAAACATCACCAGTCCATCAACAGAATACCTACATATGCTTCATAAGTTATTAAATGTAGTCTTTAGTATTTACCAATGTTTATTCATATAAATAATAGAGCTTGATTCATCTCTTTACATCTTGTCATTTTGAATGTACACTTGTCAAAATAGGAGACATAAGTATTTTTAATATTATAGTTGGTTAATTTGACATAACTTTTAAATATTTTGATATATGGCTTTACAGTCTTGTCAGACTCTATAATTTTTCACAGCGGACCTGGTCAAAAATTGTCACATAGGGCATTAATTTTATTCTCTTCCTGGATTCTGCTGCTAAGTCCTTCCAGGAAGCTGCAGAGGAAGTCTGACCTCGTGACCTAAGGCATGATGTTTCATTTCAGTAGGAAGCAGTGTGAAGAGCCATAGCTTAATAGGTATAGTTTGGGCAGTCCCGGATGTTGGAGTCTCCAGAGCTCCCTCTGCAGCAGGTACCACTGAAGCCATCTGAAGCCCAGGCCTCACCCTGAGGATGGCTCACACAGCACATGGCCAGAATCTCTATATGGCACAAGCAGCTAAGGTACACAGTTGGACAGAGCCAAGTGAATCCAGGAAGACACATATAAACTGGGTCTGATTATACTTGTTAACAACCTTCTGTTACTTAGTGCAAAATAAAAAAATACCACATCACCCTCAACATGTCAATCCTGACCCATTCCTACTGAATCCAGAGGCCCTGGGAAATAGAATCTAATAACTGCCTCCCAGTCCTCTGTGTGCCACATGCCTACTCAACTATTCCCACTCACACCCAACAAAAGTGTACATAGCTCCATGTGGCATTTAGTCATTTGAGTGTGAGTACCCAGGTCATTTCAGTTCAGCCTAGAGCCCTCCAGTTTGGCTGTGGGCAGGAGAGAGATGAGCTGAGACCTGTATCCAACAGCAGCCCATATCTCCTTAGCACACAAGCTAAGCACCTGGGCCATAAGAGCAAGACCATCAGAGCAGGAAAATGTTGAGATGAGTTTAATCATTCCTATTATAGAGATAAGGAAACTGAAATAATTCATGGAGATTAATTTGTTCAATGTCATACAACTAGTAAATGTGAGAGCCTAGAGTACAACCCAAGTACTTCTGACTCCAAAGAATATAGCCCATCCAATATATATTGCTGTCCCACTTTTTCAACAATATTAAAAATTATATCAGTGCTGGAGAGATCCAAGATGGCCAATTAACAATAGCTCAGGATTGTAGCTGCCAGTGAAAGTGCAGAGAGCAAGGGGACACCACACTTTCAGATGAATTTTTGTTGCCCACAGACTGGGAGATTACCAGCAGAGGAGCCACACGGGTCGCCAGTGCGACTTTTTTGGCCGGCGCAGCTATTTTGCCGGTGCCCCGGCGCAGTGCTTCTCGGTGCGGAGTATATGGGACGGGGTGCCTTTGAGTCAGGCTGGGCTGGTCCCATCCCCACAAGGAGAACAGCAATTGGAAGCGCTGAGGACTGAGAGTTTCACAGTAAGTACAGCTGAACCAGGAAGGTCCAGCTCTGTGGGGAAGGGGTGTCCGCCAAAGGAAAACTAAGAAACAGAAAAAACTTCATCACCGGGTAGAGAGATCCAAGATGGCTAATTAACAACAGCTCAGGATTGTAGCTCCCAGTGAAAGCACAGAAAGCGAGTGGACGGTAAACTTTCAGATGAATTTTTGTTGCCCACAGACTGGGAGATTCCCGGCGGAGGAGCCACACGGGTCACCAGCGAGACTCTTTTGGCCTGCGCAGCTGTTTTGCCAGCGCCCCGGTGCGGCATGGTGTTTCTCAGTGCGGAGTATACAGGAATGGGTGTCCTTTGAGTCGGGCTCAGCTGGTCCCATCCCCACAAGGAGAACAGCAATTGGAAGTGCTGAGGACTGAGAGTTTCACAGTAAGCACAGCTGAACCCGGGAAGGCCTAGCTCTGTGGGGAAGGGGCATCTGCCAAAGGAAAACTAAGAAACAGAAAAAACTTCATCACCAACAAGC